>JAWZYV010019510.1:0-24461 GCA_038373885.1 Cheiracanthium punctorium
TATTCGAATCTGTGAAATCCCGTGTTATCAGAAGCTAGCCATCGGATTATGTGGGAAGCGAACCAACTAAAGCACACTGTGTTAAGCGTGTAATAGTAGTGTAAACGCGTAGTTTTCAAATGCGTGGTTTTCTTGGTTGGGTCCAATCGGTGAGATCCCGTGTTACCCGGTAATTTACAATAAAATTGCTGGGGAGTAGGCACTGCGTTATACTGGATCGGAGATGATAAAACAGCCAGCGGATTATAATGGAATCGAAACCACTACTGCCCACGGGTTTTCTTGGTTCGGTGGGTCATATCGGGTAGATTTCCTGTTACCAGAAGCTAACAAGCGGATTATGTGGGATTCTAACCCACTACCGCACACTGGGTTCAGCGTGGAGAAGACGTAGTGTAAACGCCTTGTTATCAAATGCGTGGTTTTATTGGTTGGCTCCAATCGGTGAGATCCCGTGTTTCAAGGTGATTTACAATAAAATAATTGGGGTGTAGTCTCTGCCTTATACTGGATCGGAGATGATAAAATAGCCAGCGGATTATGTAGGAATCGAACCCACTACTGCCCACGGGTTTTCCTGGTTGGGTGGGAAATATCGGGTAGATTCCGTGTTGCCAGAAGTCAACCAGCGGATTATGTGGGAAGCGAACCCACTCCTCACACTGAGTTAAGCGTTGAGTAGGTTTAGTTTAAACGCGTAGTTATCAAATGCGTGGTTTTATTGGTTTGGTCCAATCGGTGAGATGCCGTGTTACAAGGTGATTTACAGTAAAATTGTTGGGCAGTAGGCACTGCGCTATACTGAATTGGAGATGATAAAATATCCAGCGGATTATGCGGGATTCGAACCCACTACTGCCAACGGCTTTCCTTGGTTGGGTGGGTCATATCGGGTAGATTTCGTGTTACCAGAAGCTAACCAGCGGATTATGTGGGATTTTAACCCACTACCGCTTAGTAGTGGAGTAGACGTAGTGTAAACGGGTAGTTATCAAATGCGTGGTTTTCTTGGTTGGGTCCAATGGGTTAGATTCCGTGTTACCATAAGCTAGCCAGCGGTTTATGTAGGAATCGAACCCACTACTGCCCACTGGTTTTCTTGGTTGGGTGGGTCATATAAAGTAGATTCCGTGTTACCAGAAGCTAACCAGTGGATTATATGGGAATTGAACCCACTACCGCACACTGTGTTCGATTGTTGGGCTATTCGAATTTGTGAAATCCCGTGTTATCAGAAGCTAGCCATCGGATTATGTGGGAAGCGAACCCACTAAAGCACACTGTGTTAAGCGTGCAATAGTAGTGTAGATGCGTAGTTATCAAATGCGTGGTTTTCTTGGTTGGGTCCAATCGGTGAGATCCCGTGTTACCCGGGGATTTACAATAAAATTGCTGGGGAGTAGGCACCGTGTTATACTGGATCGGAGATTATAAAACAGCCAGCGGATTATATGGGAATCGAACCCACTATCGCACGCTGGTTTCCTTTGTTTGGTTGGTCAATTCGGTGATATTCCGTGTTACCAGAAGCTAGCCAGCGGATTATGTGGGAATTGAACCCACTACCGCATACTGGGTTACATTGTTGGGCGGTTCCAATCGGTGAAATCCCGTGTTACCAGAAGGAAGCCATCGGATTATGTGGGAAGCGAACCCACTAAAGCACACTGTGTTAAGCGTGCAGTAGTAGTGTAAAGGCGTAGTTATGAAATGCGTTGTTTCTTTGGTTGTATAGGTCCAATCGGTGAGATCCCGTGTTACCAGAATCCGGCGGATTATGTGGGAATCGAATCCCCTCCTGACACTGAGTTAAGCGTTGAGTAGGACTAGTGTAAACGCATAGTTATCAAATGCGTGGTTTTATTGGTTGGGTCCAATCGGTGAGATGCCGTGTTACAAGGTGATTTGCCATAAAATTGTTGGGGAGTAGGCAGTGCGTTATACTGGATTGGAGATGATAAAATAGCCAGCGGATTATATGGGAATTGAACCCACTATCGCACACTGGTTTCCATTGTTGGGTGGTACCAATCGGTGAGATCCCGTGTTACCAGAAACTAGCCAGCGGATTATGTAGCAATCGAACCCACTACTGCCCACTGGTTTTCTTGGTTGGGTGGGTCATATAAAGTAGATTCCGTGTTACCAGAAGCTAACCAGCGGATTATATTGGAATTGAACCCACTACCGCACACTGTCTTCGATTGTTGGGCTATTCGAATCTGTGAAATCCCGTGTTATCAGAAGCTAGCCATCGGATTATGTGGGAAGCACACTGTGTTAAGCGTGCAATAGTAGTGTAGACGCGTAGTTATCAAATGCGTCGTTTTCTTGGTTGGGTCCAATCGGCGAGATCCCGTGTTACAAGGGGATTTACAATAAAATTGCTGGGGAGTAGGCACCGTGTTATACTGGATCGGAGATGATAAAACAGCCAGCGGATTATAATGGAATCGAAACCACTACTGCCCACGGGTTTTCTTGGTTCGGTGGGTCATATCGGGTAGATTTCCTGTTACCAGAAGCTAACAAGCGGATTATGTGGGATTCTAACCCACTACCGCACACTGGGTTCAGCGTGGAGAAGACGTAGTGTAAACGCGTAGTTATCAAATGCGTGGTTTTATTGGTTGGCTCCAATCGGTGAGATCCCGTGTTTCAAGGTGATTTACAATAAAATAATTGGGGTGTAGTCTCTGCCTTATACTGGATCGGAGATGATAAAATAGACAGCGGATTATGTAGGAATCGAACCCACTACGGCCCACGGGTTTTCCTGGTTGGGTGGGAAATATCGGGTAGATTCCGTGTTACCAGAAGTTAACCAGCGGATTATGTGGGAAGCGAACCCACTCCTCACACTGAGTTAAGCGTTGAGTAGGACTAGTTTAAACGCGTAGTTATCAAATGCGTGGTTTTATTGGTTGGGTCCAATCGGTGAGATGCCGTGTTACAAGGTGATTTACAATAAAATTGTTGGGCAGTAGGCACTGTGCTTTACTCAATTGGAGATGATAAAATATCCAGCGGATTATGCGGGATTCGAACCCACTACTGCCAACGGGTTTCCTTGGTTGGGTGGGTCATATCGGGTAGATTTCGTGTTACCAGAAGATAACCAGCGGATTATGTGGGATTTTAACCCACTACCGCTTACTAGCTTAGGAGTGGAGTAGACGTAGTGTAAACGGGTAGTTATCAAATGCGTGGTTTTCTTGGTTGGGTCCAATGGGTTAGATTCCGTGTTATCATAAGCTAGCCAGTGGTTTATGTAGGAATCGAACCCACTACTGCCCACTGGTTTTCTTGGTTGGGTGGGTCATATAAAGTAGATTCCGTGTTACCATAAGCTAACCAGCGGATTATATGGGAATTGAACCCACTACTGCACACTGTGTTCGATTGTTGGGCTATTCGAATTTGTGAAATCCCGTGTTATCAGATTCTAGCCATCGGATTATGTGGGAAGCGAACCCACTAAAGCACACTGTGTTAAGCGTGCAATAGTAGTGTAGATGCGTAGTTATCAAATGCGTGGTTTTCTTGGTTGGGTCCAATCGGTGAGATCCCGTGTTACCCGGGGATTTACAATAAAATTGCTGGGGAGTAGGCACCGTGTTATACTGGATCGGAGATTATAAAACAGCCAGCGGATTATATGGGAATCGAACCCACTATCGCACGCTGGTTTCCTTTGTTTGGTTGGTCAATTCGGTGATATTCCGTGTTACCAGAAGCTAGCCAGCGGATTATGTGGGAAGCGAACCCACTAAAGCACACTGTGTTAAGCGTGCAGTAGTAGTGTAAAGGCGTAGTTATCAAATGCGTTGTTTCCTTGGTTGTATAGGTCCAATCGGTGAGATCCTGTGTTACCAGAATCCGGCGGATTATGTGGGAATCGAACCCCCTCCTGACACTGAGTTAAGCGTTGAGTAGGACTAGTGTAAACGCATAGTTATGAAATGCGTGGTTTTATTGGTTGGGTCCAATCGGTGAGATGCCGTGTTACAAGGTGATTTACCATAAAATTGTTGGGGAGTAGGCAGTGCGTTATACTGGATTTGAGATGATAAAATAGCCAGCGGATTATATGGGAATTGAACCCACTATCGCACACTGGTTTCCATTGTTGGGTGGTACCAATCGGTGAGATCCCGTGTTACCAGAAACTAGCCAGCGGATTATGTAGCAATCGAACCCACTACTGCCCACTGGTTTTCTTGGTTGGGTGGGTCATATAAAGTAGATTCCGTGTTACCAGAAGCTAACCAGCGGATTATATGGGAATTGAACCCACTACCGCACACTGTGTTCGATTGTTGGGCTATTCGAATCTGTGAAATCCCGTGTTATCAGAAGCTAGCCATCGGATTATGTGGGAAGCACACTGTGTTAAGCGTGCAATAGTAGTGTAGACGCGTAGTTATCAAATGCGTGGTTTTCTTGTTTGGGTCCAATCGGTGAGATCCCGTGTTACAAGGGGATTTACAATAAAATTGCTGGGGAGTAGGCACCGTGTTATACTGGATCGGAGATGATAAAACAGCCAGCGGATTATATGGGAATCGAACCCACTATCGCACGCTGGTTTCCTTTGTTTTGTTGGTCAATTCGGTGATATTCCGTGTTACCAGAAGCTAGCCAGCGGATTATGTGGGAATTGAACCCACTACCGCATACTGGGTTCCATTGTTGGGCGGTTCCAATCGGTGAAATCCCGTGTTACCTGAAGCCAGCCATCGGATTATGTGGGAAGCGAACCCACTAAAGCACACTGTGTTAAGCGTGCGGTTGTAGTGTAAAGGCGTAGTTATCAAATGCGTTGTTTCCTTTGTTGTATAGGTCCAATCGGTGAGATCCCGTGTTACCAGAATCCGGCGGATTATGTGGGAATCGAACCCCCTCCTGACACTGAGTTAAGCGTTGAGTAGGACTACTGTAAACGCATAGTTATCAAATGCGTGGTTTTATTGGTTGGGTCCAATCGGTGAGATGCCGTGTTACAAGGTGATTTACAATAAAATTGTTGGGCAGTAGGCACTGCGCTATACTGGATTGGAGATGATAAAATAGCCAGCGGATTATGAGGAATTCGAACCCACTACTGCCAACGGGTTTCCTTGGTTGGGTGGGTCATATCGGGTAGATTTCGTGTTACCAGAAGCTAACCAGCGGATTATGTGGAATTTTAACCCACTACCTCTTACTAGCTTAGGAATGGAGTAGACTTAGTGTAAACGGGTAGTTATCAAATGCGTGGTTTTCTTGGTTGGGTCCAATCGGTGAGATCCCATGTTACAAGGTGATTTACCATAAAATTGTTGGGGAGTAGGCAGTGCGTTATACTGGATTGGAGATGATAAAATAGCCAGCGGATTATATGGGAATTGAACCCACTATCGCACACTGGTTTCCATTGTTGGGTGGTACCAATCGGTGAGATCCCGTGTTACCAGAAGCTAGCCAGCGGATAATGTAGGAATAGAACCCACTACTGCCCACTGGTTTTTTTGGTTGGGTGGGTCATATAAAGTAGATTCCGTGTTACCAGAAACTAACCAGCGGATTATATGGGAAGCGAACCCACTAAAGGACACTGTGTTAAGCGTGCAATAGTAGTGTAGACGCCTAGTTACCAAATGCGTGGTTTTCTTGGTTGGGTCCAATCGGTGAGATCCCGTGTTACAAGGTGTTTTACCATAAAATTGTTGGGGAGTAGGCAGTGCGTTATACTGGATTGGAGATTATAAAATAGCCAGAGCATTATATGGGAATTGAACCCACTATCGCACACTGGTTTCTTTTTGGTTGGTCAATTCGGTGATATTCCGTGTTACCAGAAGCTAGCCAGCGGATTATGTAGGATTCGAACTCACTACCGCACACTAGCTTAATAGTGGAGTAGACGTAGTGTAAACGCGTAGTTATCAAATGCGTGGTTTTCTTGGTTGGGTCCAATCGGTGAGATTCCGTGTTACCATAAGCTAGCCAGGGGATTATGTGGGAATCAAACCCACTACCGCACACTGGGATAAGCGTGGACTAGGCGTAGCGTAAACGCGTAGTTATCAAATGCGTGGTTTTCTTGGTTGGGTCGAATCGGTGAGATCCCGTGTTACCCGGTGATTTACAATAAAATTGCTGGGCAGTAGGCACTGCGTTATACTGGATCGGAGATGATAAAACAGCCAGCGGATTATATGGGAATCAGACTTCGACCCCGAAGTCCGGGTTATAGTATACGTTGACGACGTGGTCGCCTACAGTAATCACAAAGACCCTCATAAAGCTATCAACTTACTACAAGAGGCCCTGCAACGACTGAAGCAATGGTGTACGCACTGGAAACTTTCTCTCCGGCCAGACAAATGCGAAGCCATAAATTTCTCTGGAAACCGTAGGGTCCCTTTGCAGCAGATTAGGATACATGGCTCGTCAATCCCCTGGAGTAGATCAATGAAAATGCTGGGGTGCAGGTTTTCATCAAACTTCTCGTTTAAGGACCATATTGCAGACGTTCGCGTAAAGTGTGCAAAGCGGCTTAATTTATTAAAAGGATTTTCTTCCCCCCTTTGGGGAGCGCGGACCGTTGACCTCTTAGCGCTAGTAAATTCAATCATTCGGGGTACTAAAGAATACGCTAGTCCGATCTACCAACATACGGCTGCGACGGACTTAAAAAAATTGGACATTATCTATAACGCCGCTCTTCGTTTTGCTCTGGGGGTCCCCAGGTGGACCCCGCTCCCCAAGCTGTACCGGGAATCGGGGCAGTGCCCGCTCTCTTTTCGCCGTGGTTACCTCTCGTCTTCTTTCCTTCTCCGTAGCTGTCCGGCGGGAAACTTTGGTCGGTATACCGACAGAGAGGACATCTTCGAGGAAAGTAGCTGGAGCCTGGAACACGCTAGTGTCTCAGACTCCAGTCTCAGGCTCCGTAGCCTCATCCAAAAGGTCTGGCCCTGTTCCAGCGCCCTGGAAAAGGTAGAAATAATCACCGAAGGTCTCCCTTTCCACGACAGGGGTCTCCCGCTCCGGGACGTCAAAAACAGTTTCGGGGACTTCGTGTATACCAACTTCCCGTCTTGGCAAATTATTGCCACCGACGCGTCCAATGATGATGCGAAAACGGCGATTGCGGCGGTAGACCTAGCCCGCAATATTACTCTAGCCTACTTAGTACACCATATAAACTCTGTCTTCACGGCCGAGGCTCAGGCGGTGTCTCTGGGGGTCAGGCTCCTCCGTGGGGACCCTTGTATTATCATTTCGGATAGTTTGTCGGTCCTGAAAGCTCTCCAGTCCTTGAACCCTGTTATATTTTTGTTTTATTTTGTTATAATTTAATGGGGGAGGATATTGTTAAGTTTTTATTTAAAAGGGGAGCCAATGATCATTATAATGGTTAGTACAAATTTTGCGCTGTGCATATGAGAGAAATGTTAAATCTTACCTGAAATGTATCCACATAAGGATACCGCTAAATCCTGAAATTTAGTTTACTCAAATAATAACTCTATTTTTTCAGACATGTCTTTATTTATTTGTATATTATATTCATTGCACATACAGTTTATCAACACATCCTAAATATGTCATTCAATAATAATTAATACTTCATGATCAATTATTTCAGAGAATTATACTAAAATATCGGGTACCCTTCAATTTTGAATATTAACAAATTTATTTCAAAAAGTATTTTTACTTATGAAAGTATTTATCTAGAAAATTCTTCAAACGATTAAATCCCTTTCGTACTATAATCATTTAAACATTACTTATACCAATACAATCTACTTAAAAAATTATTTCAAAAACACTAAAATACTTTTTATATACATAATAGGGTAAAAATAAATTTATCATACCATGTTGGGGCAGATGTAGTAATACCTCTCGAGTTCACAATTTTTCCCGCATCACTTTTACAAATTTTCGAAGTTCATAATTCTAAAGTTCACTAATTTCGCTATACATTGTCACTCAGTCCACAATATTACGGTGTCTCACAAAGTCTGTGACATAATTGCGATAATTTAGCGTTCCTCTCATAGTTCATAGTTCACGATATTGCGATGGCATAGCGTTCTTCCAGCGTTCTTCTGATAGTTCATTTCTCTAATTTTGATTTCGTATACAGTTGGTGCACCACAAAATTCTTCATCAGCTGGAACAGTTCGATCTTATAAGAAATGATTTTTGTAATCAACGAAATTCTTAGACGAAAGAATTTTCAAAATCTTCATCAGCAGGAATAGGCGATATTTCCCAAACGCAGGAATAGATGTATCAGCGGAACAGTTGATGCCGAGTTCAGAGCATCGGTCGATCTCTAGGAATTTTCTAATAATAAAATTTTCATTTTCAAACGCAAAATCACGAACATCGTCGATTCAGGAGTGATTCGATTAATAACAATTCAGTCTTAAACAGCGACAAAAACATCCAGCCGAAGGCATCGGTCGATTTCAGGAGAGTGAGACAGAGGTCTCAAACCCTTCAATCTTCCGAGAGGCCTGGCTTGCTTTTCTGAAATTTCAAATCGAACTGACAAAAACCGTTACCGAAGTTCTGTAGCTTGACTTACGCCAATTTGGCTAATTCTTATGTTTTTGGCACAAAGTCACAGTATCCACTGCATATTTTCAATTGTAGCCAATAGAGATAAAAATTCACATGGGGGTTCCCTTTTCCTTGTAAACCTGAAAATTATGAGTTTTTTGACTGTGTCTGGCGAAAAGATTATCCCTGCGAAACCGTCTGTGTCTGGCGAAAAGATTATCCTTGCATCGCAGTTACGTTGTTTACAGAAATATGATATCAGCCAGTGTGGTCTGAAATCCCTTCTCTGAAAATTCCATGTCTGTGCGGTCCCGGTGAAAGAACTCTGGGAACTTGTGGGGGAAAAAATGTGTTTCATACTTGAAGAATCTTAAAAACTTCGCATATACTTGTACTTTTTCCAGAGCATGATTGAAAAATGTTATGCCTTCGCATAACATCACCTCCCTCCGACGAGAAAAAAAATTACCATGATCAAGCCATTCGTAGAATATCACAAGCACATGATGTTTCTATAAAAAAGGAGTTACTGTTTGTTGCCACCAACACGTATGATTTTTGACTAAGATATCAAATAATGCACACAAAATTAAAAAAAAATCACCTAATAATACTATACAGAATACCAGTAATCATATAGAATAACGCAGATAATATAACAATGTAGCACACAATGTAATAATATTCAATGTATAATATTCAATACATATACCATAACATTTAATATAAGACCATATATATTACAGATTACGACACAATCTTTCTTTAAAACACATAACAAATTCATATTTTTACTTTAGAACACACGATCAAATGTTTCTTTTCTGCTCTCAGTTTCTCTTATCATTTATTAACTTTCAAAATCCACTTAAATTTATTTATTCTCAATTTATTCAAATTCTTAAATTTTCTCATTATCATTTCTCATTCACTTATTAACAACATTTTATTTTCAAATTTCTTTTTCCAATATGTCATTGGGAATTATCAAATTTTACAAAAGCACCACAAATCAAATTAACAGTCTATGAAATTAGATTTTTTTTTTTTTTTTTTTTTTTTTTAACAATTCTGAAGTTCTCCAACTGTAGGACCCGCCGTACACAGTTAGACGTGTAATTGAAACTTAAGGCGCCATGAGTTTACGACACTTAAACTACGAAATTGTTAAACATAACCTCCATTTTCTTTTTTTCTTTTTTTTTTTTTTTTTTTTTTTTTTTTTTTTAGATGTCTTAAAAATTTTAAAGATTTTGAGTACGACTGTTAAATTATTATCTAATTTCAGAAAGAACTGTTTTTGAATCTGCCTACGAAGAAAGTTCATCATTTCTGATATTTGGTCTGAGAGACCTTTGTACAAAAATCTTACTGACGTGTACCTTTCTTTCCCTAGGTGCATCATCTTCCATTTTCTCTAGAATGAAATTATCGTTTCTTAGTATTTTCTTTATTTCCCAGGGCCCATTATATTTCTTTTGTAATGCTCCTGGTTCATTAAACTCTTCTAAATATACCTTATCACCTAATTTGATACTCTGTTTATTTCTACCCTTTGTGTATTTGTTATATATCTTGAAATACTCCTTCTCATTTTCCTCTATATCATTTTTCATCTCTTCAGCTATTAATTTAACCTTTTCAACATAATCTTTAAATTCAAGTGTATATTGAGGATCATCGAAAGCATTCAATGGTAGATTTAATTTTCTACCAAAGAATATTTCTGCAGGTGTGTATTGTGTGACAATGTGTTTTGTATTGTTGTAGTGAAGTTTGAAAATTAGTAAGTTGTATGACCAATCAAAAATTCTGTCTGAAATTGCAGCTATACATTCTTTCAGGCAGCGATGAGCTCTTTCAATGGTTCCGTTAGATTGTGGGTAGTAAATAGATGATTTTCTGTGTTCAATATTTAGTTTTTTGAGGAAGTCTTCAAACTCATGAGAGCAAAAATTAGTCCCGTTGTCAGACAGTAAGATTTTAGGAATACCAAATCTAGAGAAGTATTCATTAATATGTTTAATAATATTTGCCGATGTAATGTTACTCAATGGGATAGCTTCTAAATATCTAGAATAGTGATCAATTATTGTTAGGACGTAAAATTTGCCATCAATTGATCTAGGTAATTTCCCGACAATATCAATGGCTATAAATTCACCTGGAGCGAGATGACTTTTAGGAATAAGGTCATACTTAGTCTTTTTATACTTAGATTTATTTTCTAGGCATTTACTACAATTATCGCAAAAGTTTTTTGTGTCTAAATACATTCCTTTCCAAAAAAATTTTTGTTTCAAACTTTCATACGTTTTTGAGGTTCCAAAATGAGGAGTGTGAGCCAGTTGTAAGCAATTTTTTATTAATGATTTGGGAATAAGAATTCTGTTAACTAGGGACTTGTTTTTTCTAGCTTTAAGAGAGGGTTTAATTTTAACCATAACCAACTGTGAGTAAGAGTCAATAAAATATTGTTCTTTTGTTTTAGGATCATTATTATTAATTTTCTGTATAATTGATTTTATTTCTTCATCCTCTTTCTGTTTATCCACGATATTACTTTGGCTTATGTTGTTATCAGTTACAAAAATATTTAAATTGTTAACTTGAAAATCGTCTTGGGTCATTCTTGATAGAAAATCAGCTGGGTTATTAAAACCAGGTATATGTTTCATTTCATAGTCAAATTGTTGCATGTAAAGTAACCATCTTGCTACTATATCAGGTTGTTTATTCAACTGAAGATGATAAGTCAATGGTTTGGCATCTGTTAAAATAGTAAATTTTTTGCCATATAGTTGCTCATAGAAATGTTTGCATGAAGAAAAGATAGCAAAAAGTTCTCTTCTTATTGAAGGATACCTAGCCTCAGCAGGGGAAAGTTGCCTCGAAAAAAATTCAATAGGGAAGAATTGATCATTTATCTTTTGCATCAATATTCCGCAAATTGAAATTTTGGACGCATCACAAACTAAATATAATTCTTTTGAATCATCTATATTTTTTAAGGTGGGTTTGTGAATGATAATGTCCTGCAGTTTTTCGAAAGCATCCTGACATTCCTTACTCCATA
Organism: Cheiracanthium punctorium; assembly: GCA_038373885.1. Taxonomy (NCBI): domain Eukaryota; kingdom Metazoa; phylum Arthropoda; class Arachnida; order Araneae; family Cheiracanthiidae; genus Cheiracanthium; species Cheiracanthium punctorium. The sequence goes on from JAWZYV010019510.1 coordinate 11,639, forward strand.
CAAATGGTGTATCTTTTCGAGTGAGTCTTACTATAGGCTCCACTATTTCTGCATAATTATAAATTAAGTGTCTAAAATAGTTGAGCATACCGAGGAAAGTTTGTGTTTGTTTTAAGTTCTTTGGGACAGGAAATTTATTAACTTTATTTATGTTCGCTTCAGAGGGTGAAAAACCGTGTTTGTTTATGTTGAAACCTAGGTATGTAATTTCTGATTTACAGAGTTGTAATTTTTGAGGATCCAGTGTTAAATTAAATTTAGCCAATCTATCAAAAACTTGTTGTAGGTGAACTTTAAGATCATTTAAAGTATCAGCAGCAATTATTATATCATCTAGAAAATACTGAACATTAGGCCCTTTCAAATCACTTATGCATTTCGAAATAAGGGTATGGAAATAAGAAGAACTATTTTTACTGCCAAAGAATAACCTAGTGGGCTGAAAATTTCCAAGTTCACAGCAAAATGCAAGTTTCTCTTTGTCACATTCTTTAAGCTTAATTTGAAAAAATGCGGATTTTAAATCCAGCACGCAGTAATAGTTTTTGCCTGAGATGTTATGCAGAATATCCGAAATTTTTGGAAGACAGATTTTGAAAGATTCCGTAATGCAGTTCAATAATCTATAGTCAACAACCATTCGAAACTTTAATTCTTTCTGATTACTATTGAGCAATGGCTTTTTTCTTATAAAAATAATAGGAAAATTATAATTCGATGTGGAGTTTTCTATGATTCCTGCCTCCAAAAGTTGACTGATCTCTTTCTGAGCAAAGTCCTTCGCTATTTTGGGTATTGGATACGGCTTAGTTTGTATTGGAAAGTTATGTAGAAGTTTAAATTCTGGAATTACAGCATCATTTGAACCAAGGGTTTTATAAGATTTTGAAAAAACTCTGGAGTTTTGCATAAGCATCCTTATTAAATCGTTTCTGTCTGTTTCGTCTAAATGCTTCAAATCAAAATCATCTTCTTTTAATTCCTCTTTTCTTAATTGGAGTATGTCGGTTAAATTTAAATTGTTTACCTGTAAATGTTCTTGATTAGAAGGATTTACCTTAGAAGTATCATCAAAAGCTTGTAAAAAACCTAGTTTAGAATTTTTCCGTACAATAATTGGATAGTTGGAGGGATTCTCTATTATAGTGTAAATATACTTATTCTGACTGACAGCATGTAATGATTCGGAAATAATGTAATTTAATTTGGTTTGTTTCGGTGTAAAAATAAGTTGAAGCTCATTTTTTAAAATATCAGGAATAATTAATTTAATTATTTGAGAAGAGTTAGCTTTAAGTGTAACATTTTGTGCAGATCTGGCTGAGAAATTGTTCTTTCGAAACTTTCCTTTCTTTTGCGAGTTGAATTTGTTTTGTGATGTAGATTCTATATTATTGGCATGCATAAGTGTGGGAGAAGAGTCTTCAAATTCAAAATGCTCATTTTCCATAATTAGTTTTTTATTTGCTGTATCAATCAATATTTTATTTCTTTGCAGAAAATCATAACCTAAGATTATATTGTACTTAGAATTCCAATTGCGTTGAGTAACAAAAAATTGATTCTGGAACCATTTATTTTTTATTTTGAATTTAATATTGACAGCGGATAAATATGGGATTGTTGAGTCTCCTAGAGTGTGAATTTTTACTGAGCGAGATATATATTCAACTTTAGATGTTTCTTTGATCATTTCCAAAGCACTTGGCTGAATTAAGCTTAAATTAGCACCTGTGTCAAGAAGACTCTCAAAAGAGTTTTGACCGAATTTTAATTTGATAATTGGTAAATTATTATTGTTGGAAGAGCATGACATGACAAATAAGTTGTTGTTATTATTTTGATTAATTTCTTGCGTTCTCGTTTCTCTAGTGTGAGTAAAGTCTGCAAGTGTTTGTGTACTCTTGTTTCTATTGTCTTTTACTGCATACTCATGTGAATTCTGGGTTCTTGCATGATTACTCTTGTAGTTTTCGAACTCGCAAGAACCCGCTAATAGTTTAAATTTCTTCTGTAGGGATGATTTCTGTACCTATTCCCAGAATTACTTCTAGCATTATTTCTGGGTCTAACTCTTGAATGCATATATCGATTCGAATTAGAATTGTAATTGTCGTTGAAATTAGATGTGTTATTGTAGCGAGTGCTTCTATCACTCTGTAAAGTTCTGACCCCATAATGAGAATTGAAACGTCTGTGAGGATATCTGAAATGTTTTGGATGATTCCAGCAATTGACAGTGAAGTGTCTTCTTCCACAAATTAAACAATATACGTTTCTTTGAATTTGCTCATCCGAATTATTTATGTTTTCCTGTACTTGCATGCTATTTACCGTTTTGTTCCCTGATATGTTTTCAATAGTTTTTGCTAGTTCCAAGATTTGTTGATTAGTTTGAATTTGATTTGTTATCACTGTGTTCAATTCTGTTGAATTTGCATGATATGCATGGTAGTGGGGATCATTCAATGCGTTTTCAATATTTTTTGCCCATTCTATCGCTTTATCAAAAGTTTTAGGATTACGCTTCATGAGTTCTATTTTTATGTCGGGACGAAGTGCATCATAAAATTTGTTAAGTTTGATTTTTTTAGCAAGCAATTTTATATCTTTTGTGGAATTTTCATCAATTCCTAAATATTTATCAGCTTCAATGTTTATTTTTTCAGCAAGCTGAGTGACAGTTTGATTTGGTGACTGAGAAATGGAAGAGAAATTATGCTGCAAGGTTGCAAAAGACTCTTTTTTAGAGAATTTATTTTTTAGCAACTCTTTAAGATCAGTTGCTGTGCTAGCCTTGCTCGCAATAGGATCATTGGAAATATAATGCAAAGCCTTGTCTTTGCAATTAAGTTTAATGATTAATAATTTTTTTGTTTCATTCCACTTTTCTAAAGCAGCCACCTCCTCGATCTGTGTCAAAAAATAGTTCACATTTTCATCGGCATTACCATGAAAAAATGGCAAATTGCTTGCTAAACTAACCTCCAAAATTTTGTTATCAGCCATCATTAAATGATTTAATCTTAAATTGGCACAAATATGTCTAAATTCTCATCTAGTTTCAAATTTAGGATCTCAACCCTTATCAGATATCTCAAAAATATGTTAACTTATTTAACATACACTTACACATATATAAATATATAAAATGATGAATATACAACACTGTGCAATGAATATAACATGTCTTTTCGAACAATGTATGTTTTTTACATAAAAATATTTTCCATAATAAAGATAAATGCGACATGTGTATTTATACATATATTGTATTATATTTGAATTCAATTCTTAACATTTTATAAATAACCCGAGGCGTCGCAACCATACGGCACCATTGTTATATTTTTGTTTTATTTTGTTATAATTTAATGGGGGAGGATATTGTTAAGTTTTTATTTAAAAGGGGAGCCAATGATCATTATAATGGTTAGTACAAATTTTGCGCTGTGCATATGAGAGAAATGTTAAATCTTACCTGAAATGTATCCACATAAGGATACCGCTAAATCCTGAAATTTAGTTTACTCAAATAATAACTCTATTTTTTCAGACATGTCTTTATTTATTTGTATATTATATTCATTGCACATACAGTTTATCAACACATCCTAAATATGTCATTCAATAATAATTAATACTTCATGATCAATTATTTCAGAGAATTATACTAAAATATCGGGTACCCTTCAATTTTGAATATTAACAAATTTATTTCAAAAAGTATTTTTACTTATGAAAGTATTTATCTAGAAAATTCTTCAAACGATTAAATCCCTTTCGTACTATAATCATTTAAACATTAATTATACCAATACAATCTACTTAAAAAATTATTTCAAAAACACTAAAATACTTTTTATATACATAATAGGGTAAAAATAAATTTATCATACCATGTTGGGGCAGATGTAGTAATACCTCTCGAGTTCACAATTTTTCCCGCATCACTTTTACAAATTTTCGAAGTTCATAATTCTAAAGTTCACTAATTTCGCTATACATTGTCACTCAGTCCACAATATTACGGTGTCTCACAAAGTCTGTGACATAATTGCGATAATTTAGCGTTCCTCTCATAGTTCATAGTTCACGATATTGCGATGGCATAGCGTTCTTCCAGCGTTCTTCTGATAGTTCATTTCTCTAATTTTGATTTCGTATACAGTTGGTGCACCACAAAATTCTTCATCAGCTGGAACAGTTCGATCTTATAAGAAATGATTTTTGTAATCAACGAAATTCTTAGACGAAAGAATTTTCAAAATCTTCATCAGCAGGAATAGGCGATATTTCCCAAACGCAGGAATAGATGTATCAGCGGAACAGTTGATGCCGAGTTCAGAGCATCGGTCGATCTCTAGGAATTTTCTAATAATAAAATTTTCATTTTCTTCAAACAGCGACAAAAACATCCAGCCGAAGGCATCGGTCGATTTCAGGAGAGTGAGACAGAGGTCTCAAACCCTTCAATCTTCCGAGAGGCCTGGCTTGCTTTTCTGAAATTTCAAATCGAACTGACAAAAACCGTTACCGAAGTTCTGTAGCTTGACTTACGCCAATTTGGCTAATTCTTATGTTTTTGGCACAAAGTCACAGTATCCACTGCATATTTTCAATTGTAGCCAATAGAGATAAAAATTCACATGGGGGTTCCCTTTTCCTTGTAAACCTGAAAATTATGAGTTTTTTGACTGTGTCTGGCGAAAAGATTATCCCTGCGAAACCGTCTGTGTCTGGCGAAAAGATTATCCTTGCATCGCAGTTACGTTGTTTACAGAAATATGATATCAGCCAGTGTGGTCTGAAATCCCTTCTCTGAAAATTCCATGTCTGTGCGGTCCCGGTGAAAGAACTCTGGGAACTTGTGGGGGAAAAAATGTGTTTCATACTTGAAGAATCTTAAAAACTTCGCATATACTTGTACTTTTTCCAGAGCATGATTGAAAAATGTTATGCCTTCGCATAACAAACCCCAAATCGGCCTCGGTTATCCTGGCTCTGGCGTACATCCTTTCCAGTAAGGTCAATGAACCCCCTCAAATTGATTTGGGTCCCGGGTCATGCCGGTATCCCCGAAAATGAAGCTGCAGACCAGGCAGCAAAGCTGGGACCTTTTGGCACGGCCACCCATGGGGGGGGGTCGCGGCCGAGGACGTAAAAAGAATCCTCAAGCAAAAAATGTGGCAGGAGTATTAGCTATGGTGGCAGGAGAGCAAGTATGCTGCGGAAGGAATTCATTTGGGGAATAAAATTTATTCGCTCCCTGGCTCACGCAGGGACGATGTTCTGAATGCTCGTCTCCGTACCCTGTCCCTTCCTACGGAGGCCCGTCTTTTTCGGTTCCGGTTGCGGGAATCTCCCCTATGCCACATTTTGCTTCTCGGAAATTGGCACGGAACAGCACTATATTTTCTTTTGTCGGGGCTTTGCTGCAGAACGTGCGCTGCTGTTTTCCCGGATGCACTATGATAACCCGTATGTGTGGCCTGAGTTCTGGGAGAAACTGATCGGTGATTCAAGGCTTCTCGATTTGTAGAGGCGTTTGTTCTTGAGGAGCGGTAGATTTTAGTCTTAGTTGCTCGTTTGTGTAGTGTTTCTCTTCTCCTTGGTATATCTCCAAGACGCTTGTCGATGGATGGTCGGCGGTGTTTGTGTGGCTGATTCTTCCACGGTGTTGGATTCGAGGGATCCCTCTTCGTTGGTGTCTTCATAAAAATAAAGTCTGTTTCAAAGTCGTTCGGTTGGGTCCCGTTGTTTAAGTATTGTGGATAGGCGGAGGTAATGCCAGCCAGCCGGCCGTAGCAAAAACCTCTTACAACAAACAACGATTTCTGATTAAAATAATTTATTTATAAATAACACATGAGTAATTATTCACTAAACAGGATTTACATACATATTTTTAGAATTTCTAAATACATTATAAGCGTTCACTTACCTTTACATTCAGAGCAAAATGTTCGAATTTTAGGATAAATTTTCATGAAAGAAAATGGCGCAAGATTCACAAAACGATTACCTACATCTAAAGTTCTTTAGTACGACAAAAGTATAAAAAAATTGTTTTAAAATAATAAAATAATATAACATTTATAATACTTAGAATAATAAAATAGAATACTGTGACTGGGGAAAACAGGCCTCAATGATAAACTCATTTTTAGGGATGGCAACTCATAAGCAGACCCCTTGCTTAGCGATGGCCCCGATCAAGTTAAGAGTGGAGTAGGCGTAGTGTAAACGCGTAGTTATCAATTGCGTGGTTTCCTTGGTTGGGTCCATCCGGTGAGATCCCGTGTTACCCGGAGATTTACAGGAAAATAGTTGGGGAATAGGCACTGGGCTATACTGGATCGGAGATTATAAAATAGCCAGCGGATTATGTAGGAATCGAACCCACTACCGCACACTGGTTTCCTTTGTTCGGTGGGTCCATTTAGTGAAATCCCCTATTACCAAAAGCATTGCAATGAAATGGTTGGGGAGTAGGCACTGCGTTATACTGGATGAGATAATAAAATAGCCAGCGGATTATGTGGGAATCGAACCCACTACCGCCGAGAAGAAAAATGATCCTGTAAAAGATCCTATTTCAGTTCTATAAAATGGATGTATATGCCAATCTTCTAACTAACCGCCCCCCCCCGTCGACAAACTTGCAATAATCCGCAACTGGCAATGTGTAGCACAGTGGTTAAAGGCACTGACATTGGGAGATGTCTCAAGTGGAGGAACAGGGTTCTGTCCTCTCGCGGCGCCTGAGAGTTTTTTTTTTTTTTTTGGGGGGGGGGAGTTCTTCAGATGTAACGTGAATACGCGGTAGATCAGCGGTGCGCAAACCGGGGGTCGCGTGAAAATTTTTGGGGGTCGCCAAATTCAAAGAGATTCAAATTTATGAAAAATCTACAATTATTCATTTCAAAGAACTGAAATAATACAAGAGAAGAAACTCACAATTATTATTTTACGCGCGACATTCGCGATCGCTATCACGGGGCTTCAGAACCACGTTATCATGCATAGTGATCTGCAAATTCATCACGCATAGTGATCATGCGTAGTGATAATGCATAGTGATCTTCAAAACTATGTTCCATTAAAACAAAACATCGATCTCGATTGGATCCAGAGGATGACTTACGACTTGCGATTTCCAATACAGATCCGAACATTGAAGCAATCATGAGCTCTTTGCAAGCACATATTTCACATTGACTTTTTATGATGTAATGTTTTTTAAAAGTATTGTTCATTAAAAAATATTTATATCCATATGCATAAATAAAGCTTGTTTCCTAAAATTATGTGTTGATTCATTAACTGATTTTTATGATGTTACAACTTTTATAACATTTTTTATGGTGGTTTATAAGTTTGGTGTGCTATTTTAAAAACGCCTTATTTCAATCGATGGCGTCACGACACTCTTTTAAAAACACCCTGTAAGAGCAACTCCCAGAAAGAATTTCAAAGTAACTTCGTTTTCAATTAAACAAAATGTCTACTGTCTATCCAGGGGTCGCGACAAAATTTTACTCAAAATAAGGGGTCGCGACAGAATTTTACTCAAATTAGGGGTCGCAGATGAAAAAAGTTTGCGCACCACTGCGGTAGATACCCAGAAAAGTCCTCTTCCAAGGCTTCCCCCCCCTCCCCCCTTGTGTTTGTCCTTTGATGTGGATATAAGCGGTTCCTAGTGAACAAGCACACGTTGGTTGTAAGGTGTGACGTAGGTGAAACAGCTCTATTGGAAATACAGGGTTAACCGTGTTCTTAAACCGTTACTTTCAGCTGCATTCTCTTAAAATTCCGGGAGCATCCATGTAAATATTAGAAACCATGTTTTTAACTGTGATTTTGGGTTGAGGCTGGAATGAAAACTCTTTTTTAATTCGAATGCAGTCATCCATATAGAAAGGTTTTTCTTTAATCATTGATTTTATACAGGTTGGATTCGAATCCGTCTGTTTTATAGTAATTTTTTAAGTGTTCTGTTATTTTTAATTGTTCATTTTGGCTTGAGGCAGAAATGAAATTCTTTTTTTAATTCGATTGCAGGAGGCGTCCATCTAGAAAGTTTTGGCTAAAGCTGTGTTTAAAATGCCATTAGCATTCATGCCAATGTTTTAAAAACCGTGTTCTTAAACTGTTGATTTTGGACTGCGACTGGAATGAAAACTTTTCTTTAATTGGAATGCAGGGTTCGTCCAACTAGAAAGGTTTTTTCAAGCGGTTGTTCTTTAACCGTTGTTTTTGTATAGAGATTGGATTCCAATGCAGCTTGGGTCTATTTCACCATATTTCTTGTCCATATTCTTAAACTGTTGATTTTGACTTGAGAAAGGATTGAAATTCTTTCGTTTAATTGGATTGGATAGGGCGTCATCTTGGAAAGATTTTTCCATAGCTGTGTTTTTAAACCGTTATTTTCTTCTTAAGGTTGGGTTCGGATGCATCTTGCGTCTAGTTCGAAGTATTTCATGACCGTGTTCTTGAACTTTTTTTTTTACGATGAAGTTTTCGAATTCTCTTCTCATTGGAATACAGGGTTCGTTCACTCTGAAAAGTTAATCTAAAACCGTATGCTGAAACCGCTTTTTTAAGCTGCCTTCTCTTTTAAAATTGCAGGAGCGCGCATGCAAATTTTTTCTAAATCCGTCATCTTACATTGTTGTTTTTGGCAGATGGGATAAAAATCTTGTTAAATTCGATTGCAGTTGGCGTCCATCTAGAAAGATTATGGCTAAAGCCGTGTTCTTAAACCGTTGTTTTCGTCTTAATTTTGTTAGAATGAAACATGCGTCCGTTTTCTGCTGTGTTCTTAAAGCTGTTTTTGTGTGAGGTAGTTTTCGAATACTCAATAGAATAGAGGGTGCATTAACGGGAGCTTCTATGGAAATTTTTTCTAAAACCATGTTCTTGAACTGATGATTTGGGATTGAGGCTCCAATGAAAATCTTAATTGGAGTGCAGGGGGCCATCTAGAACGGTTTTTGCAAGTGTTTGTTCCTTAACCGTTGTTTTTGTGTAGAAGTTGGGTTCGAATGCAGCTTGCGTCTCAAGAACTACGCCAAAAGTCGCCAAGCTTGGCGACTTTTGTTGTACGTGTATGTATTTAACTCTCAAATCTCAAAACATTTTAGTCGTAGAATGTTGAAATTTCATACATAAGATTGTTGTAACATGTAGTTGTGCATCTGGATTTTTGGTTCCAATCTACTGGAGAGTTTATTTACAGGACCACCGAAAACAATTTCAATACTTTAAAGTCTATGGTAAGGTGACAATACGTCCCGTTTTTAGGTGGCTTGTCCCGTTGTCCCTGAGCACAGCTTTGGGACATCGTAATGTCCAGTTTTTAGTGAATGGCCCCTGCAATGTCCTGTTTTTAGAAAGACAGCAACCCACGTTAACGATTTCAATCAAGGCCGCTAAAAATCTAAAATCATCCAACGGCAGTGTCTGTAAAAAAAAAAGAAAGAAAGAAAAACTGGCCTCCCTCTTTCCCCTCTGGAGACGCAAAAAAAACGCCGGATGATGTATTGTTTTTGTGTTTGTTCTTTTAATGCTCTTTTTTTTGTCAACTATTCTAATTTATTTAATTTTTATTTCTTTTTTTAATACCATGTTCCTCTTTTGCTTATTCCTCCCCCACCCCCGATCTTCGCTTTATTTTCCCTTTTCACTCTGGTTTTCTAAGAATTTTTTTGCTTCCGAATAACAACTTCCTTTTTTCTGTGTGTCTTTTTGTTGACATTTTCCACTTTCCTACCTTCCTGCCTTGTGTCGAATTTCTATAAAAATAGTTGCGGGTGACATAGCTCCACGGGAATCCTTTACTTTTTAGCACGTCATTTTTTAAAAATTCGCTCAAGCAAATTCCCAAACCACCATTATTACCTACACAAATTTTCATAATAGGGCCATTTAATTTCGGACCCTCTGTATGTCTTTCTCGTAAAGAAAATGTTACACACCGATATTTTCTAAACAACAAAATTTTTAAATATATAAAAATAGCGATTGGGCGTGCGAAAACGGAACATGCAATTTTGAAACTCCATGTCTTTGTAACTTTGGTTTAACCATTCCACTCTCGTCGTAGGGATAATTTTGTGTGGAACTAGTAAATTGGGATCTATATATAATTCCCCAATGCTTTTCTAGTCCGTATATTCATATCTGCCAAGAATTTCGGAATTTAAGTAATCACTTTTCATAAGCAGCAATTTTTCTTTTAGATTCTAACATTGTGACGCTGTTGTATAAAAATACTTATAAACAATAGGACTTACAAAACGTGGTTCATTATTTTCCAAATTTTTGGCGTCTTCAGGTATAGTTCAAAAGCAGAGTGGTTTCGGTCATCTTAATAAAGAAAAAAATACTAACAAAAATAGTGATTTTCAGGAGTAAATAGTATAATGTTTTTTATAACCTAAGAAAAGATGAGAGGACAAGGAAAAATTAAGGAGTAGGTATTTTTAACAAATTTCTCGTTCTAAATTTACATCTCTCTCTCTCTCTCTCTCTTTCTTTCTTTCTTGCTTTATTTTTCTTTCCAGAAGTAGCTAACAAACCAAAAACAAAAAAATACTTTTCTTTTATTTTTTGCAACTTTTTTAATCTTCAGGGCTTCTAGGTATCAAAAATTTAGATTTTAAACTCAGTGCTCAAAATATTCTGATTTTCAGGAGCTGGCTTAATGCTGAAATTAAGATAAGTTCATAATCAATCTCTTTCTATTTAAAGCATATTTCTTTTTAGAAATTATTTTTAAATTCAATTGTATCAGATAATTAGCTAAAGTACCCGTCGTTGACAGGTTGGTATGTAATTCAGATTTCCAAAAAGCCTTAATTTTCGTCAGTATTGTGGGAATACAAAGAAAGGAAATAGCATATTGGCAAAAGTATAGAAAGCAAAGTTGTAACCTCTGTGTATTCTTAAATGATTCCATTTTAGAGAGTAACCAAATGCTGAGTGAAATTGCCAATGGAGAAAACATTTTAGTATCAAAATTAACATTTTGCTTTAGTGCAAAGAGCTTTTAACGTCAAGAAGTCATTCCTCACTAGTCACTGCTGATCATGTTACTAAATTTCTTTCTATAAAGCTGTTTCTATGGTATGCGAGAACAAACATTTACACGATTTTCATAAAATCTCAAAATTCATGAAATATATAAAACAATTTTGTCATCTGTAGTTTACACATTAACTTGCAACATAACTTAAGTTCAAATTTCATTCTATTCCATTACAATTTTTCTGTAATGTAACAAACATTTTCTCAATTTTCACAAAATCTCATAATCTAAAAAGAAAAAAAATTGGAGTACTTTAAACCCTATAGTTTAAATGACCAATTATGATGCTAAATTTTATTTCATTCCCTTCGGTGGTTTATATGCAATGGACAAACAAATATTTAGGCATTTTGAATAAATTTTCGCATAATCTCAAACTGTAATCAAAATTTTTGAAAATTTCGACCGCTGTAATTTAAGTTGCATGTTCATCTATTATGTCACCAAATTTTATTTCATTCGCTTTAGTCTGAGCTTCTGAATTCGGTTATGAAAAGATGATCGAACAAATATTTACGCAATTTGAAGCGATTTTCGTAAAATCTCAAAATGTAGTCAAAATTTTTTAAAATTCGACACCTATAGTTTTCATTTCATTCGCTTTAGTCATTATTACACTATGCGCGAATAAAATTATCATGGTATTTCTTAAAAATTTCACCAAACGAAATGTAGATCTACAACAAAAAATTATTATTTAACGCTTATATGTCAAAAGTTTTTATTCTGACTCTTCTGAAATATAAGAGATTGGGATAAGTTTAAAACAGTTTGATTAAAACATTATTTCTGGTAAAAAATGCAAATAAACATTTCATTCAGTACACTGTTAAGTTTTGAAGATAATTTTAACATTAAATTATTCTAATTAATAAAACTTCAGTGGACTCCAATGCTGCATATGTATATTGTTTAAAATTATTAATCAGATTTAGAAGTCAATCTATAAATTAATAAATACAGATTTTATCAGTTTCACTCTTCTGTAAGATGCATTACTCTTCTTACACAAACTATTTAAATTTAGTTCTTGAAAAAAGAAAATTGTTATTTAGTTTTTATTGCGACGCATTTCTAAAGCAGAGATGTCTGCATGGTATTTCAACTCCGAAAGCATGCCTTCGTTGTTGAATCTTGTTTGAAATCAGCTTGTCTATCATTTCACTACCTGTACGGATGGAGATGTTCACTGAATAGTTAAAGGAAAGTACTAATTGGTATTGTTGGGTATGATGCCGGTTTAAATAATCTCAACTATGCTTTACCCTGAAGGTGTTTTAAATGTTACGGATTATGAGTTAAGCCTGATTTGAAAATATTTTGCAAACAAATTAAAAATTAACTACTGTTTTAATTTTAGACGATAAAAAAGTATTTGTAACAGCACAGATAGTCAGAAAAAAGTCGCTGTGAGGTCACAAAGGCTCACAATGCGCGCAGGAATGTCACAAACTTATTGTGACTGATAAGTAACTAAATTCACTGTGTAGTAATGCTTCATTTATGACCAGTAGGGTGTCCCTTATTTTTCAACTTTTAAATTTTTAAATGCTCACCCTCCAGTCTGGTTCCATTTGCTTCAAGATCGATACATAAAAAATTTTAGGTCGCTAAAGCGATTTTAACACGTGCCAACTTCGAGGGAGAATTTGAAAAATGAAAGCCATTATCAGGCAGGGCTTCAGTTTTGGCGGAGGAGCCTTCTGTTTGTTGGTTTTAAGTTTTTTT
>JAWZYV010019511.1:0-31469 GCA_038373885.1 Cheiracanthium punctorium
AATGCACTTTTTGTAAACAAGCGGGATCTCTCTGCTAGTGCATTTATAGAATTTTTTCTGTACCCATTCTGGATATCAGATGTTCTTGGGAATACACCCCTCTGGATTATTCTTTTATTTGAGAATATGCATTGAAATACACACGTTAAAAAGTGTTTTCGTGAATTCAACAAAATTTGTTTTTTAAAATAGGTTAGTAGCTTGCATTGGATGATTTAACAAAACATTAAATATTTTAATATTTGGTTTAGCTATGGTGATGGAAATCTTAGGTGACCAATGAAACTCGACTTGCTTGCTCTTCTCCAACTGAATAAACTTTGAATGGGTGCATTAGAAAAATGTTTGCTTCTTCCTGTACAAGGAACGGGTACTCAGGTAGTTCATTTATAAGAAAGGAGCTCATTGACTTGCCTATAAATGGCTGAACGGTCTAAATGTAGTTTTACTATGAAATAGATACTAAACAGCGTCTCATAAAAGGTGGACGCCTGTAACTGGAATAGGCTTGTTTCTTTTAGAAATACACTTATAATATTACAATGAGTTTTTTAAACAAAAAGAACAAGTAATTATTCTTTTATTTACGAGACAGATCAAATACTTTGGATGGAAAAGACAGGTATTCTCATACATCAATTAATATTATGTCAAGTGCATTGCACAATTCTTTACAAATTAACCTTAAAATTGACGAACAGTGTAATTTATTTTTGATTCGTTATTAAAATGTCTGTACTATATAGCAGATGTTCTCTCTTCGAAACGAACTTTCCAATTATTAATTCCACGTCGAAAATAGTAATATTGATTGGCACAAAGTCCGCTGAATTTGGAATATGAGTGATTATTCTCCCGGGATTTGTTTCACTGTCCATTTGATGGAAATGAAGCAGATTTCAATAACATATGTAATTCTCCTCAAAAAACTATGAATAAATGCTTTTATTTTACTCTCTATTATAAAAAATCTGCATTTGAGGATATTCATTTCAGATACAAAAGTAAAATAATTGACTATTATTATTATTATTATTATTATTTTGAAGAATAGAAACTTGATTGCTGGAAAATCAGAAATTATTCAGGTCAAGATAAATTCTTGATTAATTAACCGTATGAGCACCCATATGATCACACTTAAAAAATTGGAGCAACATTTCAATGTAACATAGTACTAGAAAGTTGTCTCCATAGGATGATGAAATCTTGTTCCAACATTTGGTTCTCAGGTTTAACCATACTTTGGTGAATTAAAAAATATTGGAACAAGGTTTTTCCATCTTATGGAGCCAACTTTTCTAGTACTACGTTTTGGTGAAATGTTGCATCAAACTTTTAAGAATGTACCACGTTCGTGACATCACGTGTATATTTACGTGTATATTTCACGTGTATCCCTTTATTACATATTCCAATTATCATTCACTCGGTTATTTTTACACGCAATTTCTCAATAAAAAAACATAGTACTAGTATTAGCTGAAAGAAATTACTTTCTTCTCTCAGTTTTACTGATGCGTAATGAAGCAAAAATATAACACCACGCTATATATTATGGTAAATATGTATTTGTTTTTTACTTTGTTACAATATTTTATTACTGTTACAGTACATTTCTACGTTTCAGCACTAAAGCCTAATATTTTTAGTATCATGAAAATTATTTTTCATTTTTCTTACAGCCCACAATTACCTTAAGGAATTTTTACTTACTCAGCGTGTCTACTAAATTTGACAGTCAATTTCCACACTTTTCGGCGCTTCCAGAAAACATTTCCTGTCCATACATGAATTTTACTTACTTGATGATCATCTTATGTACTTGAGGAAAGTCCTTAACAACCCCCACCTCCACCCTTTTATATTTAAATATTTGCTACAACTTACGTGAAATAAATTTTAAACTGCAATGATGTTGATGAAAAAAAATATTATGAGTTTCATGTAAGATACCGGTTGGTTCAGATTTAACCAATATTGACCAATATTGCTTGTGCTCCTGGGATACTTACGTAATATATATAGAGGAAAAGATTAAATGCAGTAGTCAAATTTCAAACACAAATTTTTGTCTTTTGGTCTACTGAACTTCAAATCTGGAAGACTACAGAGTGACAGTAACAGAAAGCTCTATATTTATCGCTGGTCATCGATAGATGACTTTTTGGTCCTCCTGTCACAAAAATCATGCCTCACCACATAATGTAAAGCAGGCGCGTAGTCAGGAAAATTTTTCGTGGGGGGATATGCGCCTGGAATTTTTTTCGGGGGGGGGATATGAACTTATGTCTGCATAAATAGACGGAATTTCATCACTAATCCAAAAATTTCGGGGGGGATATATCCCGATATCCCTCCCCCCTGGCTACGCCCCTGATGTAAAGCAAGAGTGAGCATTGCTTATCCCAAAAACATTGACTCATTCATTCTATTTAACATAAATCCCCTTTATCAGCATTTTTTACAGTCTGGAGAAGGGGACGAAAAACCTGCCAAGAAATTTTTTCACGGAGGAAAATTTATTCTTTTGAAAAATTTTCCGGGTTCATTTTGAATATTTCAATTTATATTTCTATACTTCCCTGCCCTATTCCCCCTTTCCCTGGCATTTTCCAGACTTTCCTGAAAATTTACACTGAAAAAGATTGGGCCACTGAAAAAATTGCTTCACTTGCACGTTGTGCTCCAGTTACTAGAAAGTTTAGCAGAATGTGAGGTAAAATGCAGTACAGTAGATTATCTGGCAGTTGTAGTTACAAATAGCTTTTTTTTCCAATGGCGAGCTTTTGCTCCTGGAGGCATAGGCCGCTACTAGGGCCGGAGTTGTTGGTCTCTATATTATGGGGACACCTAGTAGGTGGACCAACGTCACCCCCTATGAAGGGACGGACACAATGACAGCCAGGGCCAGTCGGAGATCGAATCCCGACGCCGGGAGTTGAACCCGAAACCGTAATAAGGTGTTTTACCCATCATACAATCTGGCCGGCAGTTACAAGGTACTACAAGTAATTACTGAAAGGATTTTTGGTTCACTTTTAATGAAAATAGAAAATTCTTCTGTCAAGTAAGTATGCTGTTGGTTGCCTGTTTTTCCATGCTCTAACATCCACAAACGCAGAAATTGTACCTTAAAAATAGTTTTTTTTTAATGAATAACAATAATGCTATTTCATTTTATTATTATTATTATTATTGGCATTCCTGCTTTGTTAAATAATTGACCTTAATTCTTTCCTCGAACTAAAGATTTATTACAGTTCTTTTTTTTTCTTTCCTCGGATGACTTTACGGAAAGGAAAACCGATTTTCGCCTGTTTCTGCCAGATTGATGGATTGGTATTTCACCACAGAATGAACTACTGGGATATTTTATCATCAACAAATACTGCATATTATTCTGTTTTCAATTCTATATCTTATGATGCTGTTCTTTCTCATGATGTCAAGATCATTATAGCTCTACAAATGAACTGTCGGAAATATTTATTCAGCACCGGTGGTATTTTATTTTATTTGGCATTCAGTTTGTATCCTTGTCAGGAAAAAAATGGAACATGTTATTGCAAATGTACTATGCTTACATTTTCGATAATGATTTCGTCCCTTTATTTTATCATCGAGAAATTAGTCTTGTTAGTTTCTTTTCTATGTATATTTTACATCTCTATACGTTTAAAGATTTTGGTGGTAAGAGCTAATTATAACTTAGAATCGAGGCAAACTCGCATTGTCTAAGATACTACTTAGAGGACTTTTCAACCTTAGTGAATAATTTAATGTTAAAGGATTCACAAAGGATTATTTCTCCATTATATCTAGTTTTAATACTAACTTAAAGGATTTAGTCTTGAACTTTACAAAAAATAAATAAAAAAATAAATAAATAAAAAAATCATTTGTGATAGGCTAAAATAAATTATTGTTTAAAACGAATCGAGATTAATCGTGAAATATAGAAGGAGAATTATATAACACACACAACACTCACAAGCATGCGACATAATTTTACTCAATTAAAAGAAATGTCTAAAAGTATGATATGTTTCACAGATCTAACAATATAGGCAATAAAAAAAAGCAAATGATTTTAAAAGATATTTAAAAGGGAAATGTTTAAACAAATCTGAAAAAGGGATGAGTTATATAATTTGAAAAAAAAAGTAAATTTCGTTTGGAAAAAGAAAAAAAAAATCCCGTTTTCTTTCTTTTAATTTTTAAAAAGAATCTTATTGTGCATTTATATCAAACAGAAATTTTAAATGTATATTTACAGTTTCATAAAAAAATCCCTTAATCTTTTTAAAATATCATCCAAAAGTAAAGAGAGAATGATGTGATATCTTCTCCCATTAGAGTGCTAAATAAAAAAGGAATGCAGTTGTAGATAATCAAGATTTTACACAGCTCGAAGTATTTGCTGCTTTTATTTTTTCGTAAGCGAAAGTTTAATGCAGTTCGTTTTTTTTTTCAATCTGAAAGTGCTTGTCAGTATCAGATAAAAAATGTATACTACACAGATATCTTTAAATTCTCTCTCTGCTTAACGATTGTTGTTTTTATCGAAATTTAATTTTAAAACATTTTGTTAAGTTACTTAAGAAAACAGACAATTTATTACCGTATAAATAGAAACCGAGGTGTAACAATTCCGAGTTGTGCCACTTTTAGACAAAACTTTAAACGCCATCATTCTAAAACGATGAAAAATGCTTGCAATGACAACCCCAACAACAGAAAAAGAATAAAGAAAAAACATAATGAAGTGTACGTCGAAGATGCTGTGGGCGTGAAATTTTTTATAATTTCTTTAAAAATATAGAAAAAAATTGCACTTTTTTAAAAAACAGAAAAATCACTCATTTCCCGAGTTTTAAGCGCTTTTTAAGTTTCACTTCCCTCAATTACCAATGGTGTTAAGGATAGTAAAAAAAGCGAGACATCGTAAGTGAGATCTTCACGTAATTATGATGCCACGAATTTAAAATGCGTTTTCAAGTCAATAAGCTTGTTCCATGTTTACTAACAAGTAGCTCAGAGACGTCAAGTAGAGTAATCCTTTTGGTTACTAATGCCTACCAGACGTCCTGTAGAGCAAGCCTATTGGTTACTTTTGCCTACCAAGAGAAAGTGCAACGTCACGGGGACAAATCTAGTGGGTTAATCCAGGGCCATCGCTAAGCAAGGGCCTGCTTATGAGTTGCCATCCCTCAAAATGAGTTTATCATTTTGAGGGGTCCTGTTTGAGGGGTCCATTAGAGTCCTGTTTTCCCCACTCACAGTATTCTATTTTATTATTCTAAGTATTATAAATGTTATATTATTTTATTATTTTTAAACAATTTTTTTATACTTTTGTCGTACTAAAGAACTTTAGATGTAGGTAATCGTTTTGTGAATCTTGCGCCATTTTCTTTCATGAAAATTTATCCTAAAATTCGAACATTTTGCTCTGAATGTAAAGGTAAGTGAACGCTTATAATGTATTTAGAAATTCTAAATATATGTATGTAAATCATGTTTAGTGAATAATTACTCATGTGTTATTTATAAATAAATTATTTTAATCAGAAATCGTATTACTTGAGTAGTTTTTATTCTTGTAAATAAGCATGACGTTGTGATATAGACAATTTAACTTTGCCAGTTGAAAATGTTATTTATCAGTTATATATGCCTTGATTATGTGATTAAGACTTACATCTGGTACAGTGCAGAAATACAGTAAATTATAAATTATTGATTTTTGCCCGTTTATACAGAAACTTCAAATGTAGTTAATATTTTGTACAAGCGTTCATTATGCTTGCTCAATTCCTAAGTTCGATTGAGAAAGCGACAAAAGAATAATATATACTACATGAAATGTCTTATTAAAGAATAATTAATTCAGGGATCACGCTATAAAGCGTGTTTTATCAATTTTCTCCAATATACAGGATATCCCGAAAACACTGAAATGCGTTTTAATACATCATTTGTTAAAGATTAATGTTGAATTGTTTAAAATAACGTAGGAAATACGACTACGTTCGTGAAATATTCATTATAAAAATGTCTTTCTCATTTGTGTATTTAGTTATTTTAAAGTATATTAAATATCCACTTGTGAAACTAAAATAAGCAATCGTAAATCATGAGAGTAAGCGCTACTTAGTTTTTCCTTCAAATTATATGCATTTATTTTCTTTATGTCAATATGTATCATAGCAAACAAATTAATCATGAGTTCGTACTTGAATTAGTAACACAATTACTACTTAAAACTACATTAAATAACGTTTGAAAGCACTGGGAAGCTTAAAAAATGCCTGATGTATACGTGAAGACTCGAGCATCCGTAGGCCTCTTTGGATGGCTCATCAAAATACACGCGCAGGCCCGTTTCTAATTGCGAAGGCCCCGGTTAATCAGGCTTCAAAAAGAAAATTACGTCTCGAGCCAATGGAACAATGAAAAACCCATGGATCAATGTTGAAATAAACGCTAAGTTAGTATTTCAATAGTTTTTCATGAACTATAGACCAAGGATATAGATTGAGAATGAGGATCTTAGCTTTCTGAAGCTCACTTTTAATCTTTTAAACACTCTTCAACAAAACTGAAAAGTGTTTATGATTTCAGTTTGTTTGCGTGTCAGTCCATACGTGCTCAAACTGCCGTAAATGTGCATTGATTACTACTAAATATGCTATTTCTATGTACAGTACCAAGTATCGTTCTGAAAATGGGGAAAGAAAATTTATAGTTTTTTTTATTTTATTTTTTACAGTAAAATTGTGCGTCTACCATTTATAGTTTTTCTACAGGAGCATTCAAGAGAACTCCAATAAATTACTGCCAATGCTAGTTTTATGTATATTCACCCATTTCAAGCAACAATACCTGCTCCAACGACATTCGTGCCTCTCCCTCAAAAGTTGCGCCAAATGCCGCCGAGCGTGGCGAATTTTGGCGATAAATGGCTATATATGACACGAAAAAAATGTTTCGAAAAATGAACCAGCTTAGCAATATTTTCATTTTTTGGTGGGAAATCAAAAAATTCCCAATCTAATAACCATTAAGGCATGGCGATTTCAATAGGAATTTTGAAAATTCGTTTTGAAATAGATTTTAGAATTCTTTTACAGGGTCTCGCAAAATTAAATAAATAGTGATATGCAGCTTTTTTTTTTTTTTTTTTTTTTTTAAGAATATTTAAAATCTTGCCAAAGTGTAAATGTCCTGGGTTTGGGCCTACCTCGTGGCCGTCAATCTAATGGTATGGAGTTTTGGGCAATGTCCTCCCGATGTAACGTAAATACGCCTCAGAAACTCTTAAAAAGATCTTCCGCCGAAGGAGTCCCCTTTTATGTATATAGACAGCCCTGGTGTCGCTTTGCCTTAACCGCTAAACTAAAATCTCATCAGATTTAAAGACAATACATCGCCAAAGTTCGCGTAAAAAATATTGCTGCGTTGGAAAGTGTTTTATAATCGATGTGTTTGACATGATTTATATTTCTTGTTTCATATTTTCTAACAAGGTTGAAAAGTGTTTACCATTGCAGTTTGTCTGTCTATCAGTCCGTCCGTGCTATAACTGCCGTAAATATTCATCGATTACTATGAAATTTATATATGTTATTCTTGCGTACAGTAGCATGCATTCTATTGAAAATGATGCATGTAGCAATTATAGATTTTTACAGGAGTACTCAAAAGAATTCTAATACATTATGCTCTTTGCACAGTCATTCTTTAAAGAGTAATTTAGAGAGAGCATTTCAAACGAAACAAAATTGATATATAAAGAATACAAGATAAATCTGTCCATCGAAATTAGTGTGTCTGTTAGTTCTATATAGTACCTAACAGGACCACTCTACAGGACCACTCAAAAGAATTCCAATACATTACTGTAAATGACAGTTTTACAGCCATTTACTCATTTAAAGCGCAGTACCATACTACTATAGGTATAGCCAGCTAATGGCCCAACGACAGTCGTGTGTGCCTCCCTAAAACTTTTTCCGAATGTGCTGGAAATGTGTTTTATAATCGATGCTTTTGGCATGATTTATCTTTCTTGTTTTCAATTCAAGGTCGGCAACTTGTTCAAGCATTCACCCCTACTAAGGCCGGAAGTACTGGTCATTTTATTTTGGGGGGGCTAATTAGATTAATAATAGTTTAGTTTATTTCTGAGAGGATGCAAAATATATATTTTTTTCTATTTTTTTTTTTTTTTAGAGGAATGATATATTTTACAGATCACACCATTAAAGTTTTGATAAGTATGGTGTACATCAATATTCCTATATTTGATTAGTGTACACCAATATTCCTATTGTTGAAGTTCTTAAGCTAAAATTTTGCTCAGTCATTCGCTATTATTAAGTAGTTTTTGACTATATAATATAAGTCTATTTATATTCATATTGTAAAATTTTTGAACAAAAGCTGAGTTTTGGAATTATGTAAAAAAATATTTTTAAGAAATCTGTATCAGTCAGAAGTCTGAGTGATCTTACAATTAATTTAGTTGTACAGAAAAATAAATAAATAAATAAATAATGCGTAAAAACATGAGTTTTGAGTTTCAATTAACTAAGCATAAATAAATAAATAAATTTAATACATATATCAGATTTGAATTAATGCAACTTATTTTAGAGGAAATTTATTTAAAATGTACCAATTTGTTGAAACACTCCAGAAAGATCTTTAAATGTTTTCCTATAAATATTTTATAAAAATTTAATGAAAAAAGGCATTAAAAGTTTTGTAAGCACCAACTTAAACTGCAGTTTATGTTAAGAAATTACTTATTTATTTATTTTTTGTCTTGCTAGAGTATTAAAACAGAAGATTTAATTAGAATTTTCGATCAATTGTTTGGTAGAATATCGAACTGCTTCGAAACACATATGTATTCAACAGAGGGCAATAAAAGAGAATATTTAAATAAGAGGAATTAATAAATTTTCTTTTTCTAAGGCATTTTTTGGAACACTTTAAGAAATAATAAAGAAAAGTGGAAAAACCGTTAACGTTTATACTGAGTATTTAAAATTAAACGCCTAAGTAGTACATATATTTAACTAACCCACGAGGAAAAAATATGGGAATTAAAAAGCAATTTTTTGGTCAAACGTGGTGTAATTGCATTTAAAATATTTAAGCCATTATGCTATTTAGTTAGAAATGGTCATTAATACTAATAATGTCTACTTTACTAACAATAATAGGCTTTAAATAAAGATAATTAATTTTTATTAGATATTTTATGCAGTATGTTGAATTATATTAGTTTAATTTTTATGGAAAGTGTAACACTTATGGAAAGATATTCATTACTTTTTTTTTTAAATTTTGTAAATTGTGTTATTAACCTTTTTCTTTAACCAGTAAACTAATTGTTTTACAAAAACATTTGTCATTTTTACAGTTATGTATCTGTAAAATGGATTATGTGTTTAGTTCTTATTTAAAAAAACGAGAAGAATTCTGTATTGAAGCCTAAAATGTAATCTTATTTTCTCAAAAATAGCGAATATGATAATGCGTATTGGTTTTCGAATCACTTATTGTCTATAGGAATCAAAAACGTTTTTTGACAGCTCTAAACTAAATATTAGCTCAGAATTACGCAACCTGGGGCAACGTAGCGTCATTGAAATTCAGCATCAGAATGTGCAAATACTCAATAAAGATAAGCTGCAGTACAGCGTAATAACGTGATAACACCTGATACATTTATCGTGAGATTTCTCGCATGGCAATTTCTTCCGCAACGTAGAAACAGATTAGAAAGATTAAGAATATTTTTGACATGTTTTCGGTAATGGATACGCTGCAAACTTCTCATAGTAGTTACAAAAGTTAGCGTTTTTCTGATTCAGTGAGATTATTGTTCAAATTGTTAAAGACCACAATTTGAGTAAACCCCCTCCCCTATTCCCGACAAAAAAAGCGTCCTATTAATGCTGATATCAATCTCAGTTTTCGTGACATTAAACTGAAATCTACAGTTGCTAGAATGCTGAAATGGGTTATCAAAAATAGGTCTTTTGGGCATGTGCAGTTAAAATTTTCTTCCTTTATATTCGCATGTCTTAAAATATTTAATTTAAGGACATTGTTCCTATTGCGAGAGATATTTTACAGGTTTTATAAAACATTAGTTAAAAAGATATCGAAAACATTTCGAATATTTTAAAGACATTTTTATTTTCTATATAAAATATTCACATTGTATAACATGAAAATGCACACACACACACTGCTCATAACAAGAAAAATATAATGTAACAGCCACAGACCGTTTTCAAGATGTGCGCCTGTAGGTGGCTTTACGGACAAACGGTTGCAGGTAGAGGGTAAATATACCACACCTGGTAAAGTGGAAATTCTAAACATGAAATTATGTAGATCGGACGGACTTTCTGAAAATTCGACATTGAAAAACTTTATTCAATATTTTATAGATTATGGGATTATTTTTGTCAGATAATCAACTATATGAACTCAAATAACATCTGAAAGAAAGCAATCGTTACATCATCGAATAGAGAAAAAAGTTCTGCCACAAAACCAATTTGTTTTGAATATGTCTTTTAAACGCCTTTTTAACTAGCTCTGCTGCTAGGGACGGCCCTGCCTCTTTGCTTATTAAAATTCATAGCGTAATGCTACATTAATACAACGCAACCATAGATTTTGCAATAAGCAGGGGCGTAGCCAAGGGGGGGGGTTATGGGGGTCATAACCCCCCCATGAGGAATTTTTTGCTATACAAAATGCATATTCTTCACTCCCTTATCACACGCACGAAAGCATATATGTGAGCTGCAGTAGTCGTAACCCCCCCCCCCATGAAAAATTTCTGGCTACGCCCCTGATAAGTATCGGGAGGATGTATAAGGTTCTTAACAATTACAAGCAAATTGCACCTTTGGATGTGGTTGATGAATGCAGTAGAAGCAACTTCATCTGTCATTATTAGGTACTGGCACAGTCATTAAACTTTGAGGATTCCTTAAATGCTAACACTAATTTTAGATAAAGATATGGATCATTTCAGAAATGTCAATAAGATGGCACTAAAAACGCCACACTTTTGTTTACATGCTTTAAAATATACTTTTATATGGAGAAAAAGTATGGAATTTTGTTGCAGAGGTGTGAATGATTTTATGCTGGCGAAAACTGCCAAACCCGGCAACCATTATGCTTATTTTTTCAGATTTTTATTAATTTTCTAAAATAATTCGAATTTCAAAATTTAAGTCAGCTTATCGGGTTTCCCGGAATTTTCCGAATCTGTGGACACCTTTGTCGAAACTCAAGTCCCCCCACGGTTTCGGAGGAGATAGCAGACAAGCTTTTGGCAGTGGCGGCAGCGGCCGCTGTCAAAAGCTTGTTAAGTTAAAAATTTTTTTTTTTAGAATAGAGAGAAACTTATGGACATTGTTCCTATTGCGTAAAATGTTTTACAGGTTTTATAAAACATTAGTTAAAAAGATATCGAAATAATTTTGAATATTTTAGAGACATTTATATTTTCTATATACAATAGTCGAAACTTTTCGAATTCTGTAAAATTAAATACATTTAATAGTAGCTCTAAAAAATCGACAGTTTTTCAAAGTACAAATTAAAGTGTAAAAATACTGAGAGGACAAAAAAAAATACGTTTTAAAAAAGTGGAACTTAACTATCACATTAAAAAAGTGGAAGTGAACGATCACATTAAAAAGTGGTATTTCTTTCCCTTAAACTAAAAATGAATAATGAAAAAGTCTTTAATGAATGGTTCATAATATTTATTCATGTCAGATATCAAAGAGTTGTTCAAAAAATTAAGAAAACAGTTTAACAAAAACTTTAAACTGAAACAAATCAAGTAAAAAATAATATTTTTCTTATCACTTCTAAAAAAATGGCAGTACCATAATAGAAATACGCTAAGAAGGGGAAGGAAAAAAACAGGTTCTTTAGAGTTTAATCAGTGAAAAGATAAATTTCCTACTTTTCTAAATATTTTATCTGATGTTATCTATTCAGCTTTAGTGGAAAATCCCTATTATTTTCATTACGGTGCATAATGAAGCTCTTTTAGAAATTTTACTAACTGTTTTTTTTATACTCATATATCATTTTTTATGTTCAAATTTGACAAGCTTCCTTAATATCATTTTGTGGAACTTTTTAAGGAATAAAAAAAATGAGCACCACCACAAAAGGATTTCATTCTAATATTAGTTCAAACAGGTAGGGTTTTTAAATATTAAGAATTCAGGAAATGATTAATCTACCATTTCCGCCAGCCATTATTTGGCTTAAAAACCACAACTACTGTAAGTGTCATTTGCATATCAAATATTAATTTTAAAGAAGTGGAACAATATTTTCGATCTTAATATTTTGTTGTTTTTAAACAAAATGTAGAAAACTTTTCCTGTCTTTTTTTCTTTTTTAAAATTTATTGGAACTTTATATGCGATTCATTTCGACTATATTAATGATAAAAAGGCCAAAAAAAACTAATCATGCAGGTATTCTGAATTAACTGAAGTACACTCATGTCCATAAATTAAGGATAATGAAGTTCAGACAAAGAAAGAGAAAGAAGCAAAACAAATTTGACTTATTTGTAAAGTCTATTTATTAAACAAAAAGTAAAGAGCAAAAAAGATGCTATATGTTTGACATAATTAATAAAAATTGCAAGTTTTACTCCCTTGACCAAATTTCAAAAAAGAACCTATTTACAAAAAACAGTATAACATGGTTAGTAGGATGGTTAATACGGAATATGTCTCCCGGACGATGCAATACAGGCCTGACAACGCCTAGGCATGCTGAGTATCAAATGATCAATCTGATCTTGGGGAATATTACACCACTCATCAAGCAATGCACTCCGAAGTTCCGGTAGACAGGTGGGAGGGGGTTGACGGGCTGCAATTTGTCGGCCAAGCATATCCCACACATGCTCTATTGGATTCAAGTCCGGTGAGTATGCTGGCCAATGCATACGGGTGATATCCTCCGATTGAAGGCATTCGTCTACAATGTTTGCACGGTGAGGACGGGCGTTGTCATCCATAAATACAAATTCAGCACCCATGGCGCCCCGAAACAAACGTACATGTTGTTCCAGAATGACATCCCGATAGATGTGGCCTGTCATCGTTACACTCTGAACATGCAGGTCAGTTCTGGAACCAAGAATAATTCCTCCCCAAACGAGCCATCCTGCACCACCGTAAAGGTGTCTTTCAATGGTGTTCTCTTGGTGGTAACGGGTACCTGGCGCTCTCCAGATGAATGTCCGGCGAGAATCAGACTCCAAACTAAACCTGGACTCGTCGGAAAACATCACACAAGACCATTGTTGTGGTGTCCACAATGCATGCTCTCTACTCCAGATTAATCGCAGGCGACAGAGAGTGCGGTAAGTGGAACACATCTGACAGGCCTACGAGCATATAGACCATTGTGCCCTAAGCGTCTATTTACGGTCTGCCTTGAAACTGTCGTACCGGTAGCTGAAGAGAGCTGACGAGACAGGTCTGATGCTGTACTCCGTCTGTTTCTTTTGGCAGTAACTGCCAAATAGCGGTCCTCATTCGACGTTGTAACTCGGGGGCGACCTGTGCTGTAACGTCTACTCACATTACCATCATCTTGGAATCGTTGCCAAAGCCTGGAGATGACACTCTGGGCGATTCCAAGTTCCTCGGATACTTCCAGCTGGGTACGTCCACATTCCAGTCGTCCGATAATTCTGCCACGTAAAACATCATCCAAATGCCGCCTTTGTGCCATAACTATGCGGTTTTTGCACTGAAAGGCTTTCACAGCGCTTGTGAACAATTTTACTTCTTTGCCACCATTCCTTATATACCCCTCTCTTACACTCTCGTCATTGTGACGTACCATCCACGCCGTCTGGTGGTTTCCTGTAATTTGCATATTCTTCTTCAAGATGTGTGTGATCATTCCACAGGTGAAATTTTTATTTTAGAGATCAATTTCTGTGTGATTCTGAATTATCCTTAATTTATGGACATGAGTGTATAATTAATTAGAAAGTTTGTATGTTTCAAATTCTGAAAGAATCAAATGCAAATTCAATTTCAACGTAAATATGTCTTTCATAATCGATCTAAGAGTAGTGAGCTTTTTCTTCCTTTCTCTGGTACTTTATTTTTAGACAGATAAATAAATCTATTTTGTTGCGCTGTGGGCAGAACCAGTTTTGATTAGCAATGGTCACCACTCTGCGACGGACTGATTGAGCCTAGTTCACTCATTGACAGAAAAGGCTCGTTTACATGGGAAAATGTAAAATCCCGGGTAAAATCAAGGTATAGGGAAAAACGAGCAGTGCATCATGGGAAAGCGCGATCATCAATGCATTCACCCCTCATTGGACCAGGAATCTTTCTACCCACATTTTTTTTTCCCTACTTAGGGGAAGCGAGTAGAAAGCAACGACGGAAAGTTCCGGCATTTAACCCGCATTTTCGTGCATGTAAACGGGCCCAAAGTATCATCAGATTCCGAAAAGAAAGAGCCAGCATCTGAATCCTCCACTATTGCAAAGCTAGATAATCTATCGGAATTGAAGCTTCACAGCATCGTTACACCAGCTTCCTTTCCAAGCCTCCCTGAAATTCCCAAGTTCTAGTAGCTCTAGTCTTGTAGCCGCACATCATCCCACAAGAACATATGAGCGATGTTCAGATACATGGAAATGACACTAGAAGAATATATGAATAATCTTCTTCCATCACCAATCTTCATACTGGCCTGGGCAATCAATGAAGCTTCCCAGACTAGTAGAGTCAGGTGACTTCCCCATCCACCACAAATTCGCCGTGCAACGATTCATAACCAATCGGTAATTGAGTGGTAACTCACATGACTCTGCTAGTCTGAGCGACGTCACTGAGTGACCAGGCCTGTCTGAAGGTTGACATTGAACTCGTTCCACTTGACATTACTAGTATCTAGAGTACATACTGTATGTATGTAAAACTACCCGGGAATGAAATTCAGCCTAGCAACCCGCGCTTCAACGACGCGAAAAGTATCCGCGTCTTCATGGAACTACTAACTACTCTACTAAAACTTGGAAAAGACACTAATACTTCCCATAAAACATTTCCGCATCCGCCCACACGTGACGTCAACAACGTCTCCCTTTTCCCTTCGTTCGTAAACTGAGAGAAATTCAGCCTAGCAACCCGCGCTTCAACTACGCGGAAGTACCCTCGTCTTCATGGAACTAATAACTACTACACTAATACTTGAAAATATAAGTAGGAAAAGAAACTAATACTTCCAATAAAACATTTCGGCAGCCACCCCCAAGTGACGTCAACATCGTCTCCCTTTTCCCTTTGTTCGTAAACTGAGAGAAATTCAGCCTGGCAACCCGCGCTTCAACGACGCGGAAGTACCCGCGTCTTCATGGAACTACTAACTACTCCACTAAAACTTGAAAACAAAAGTAGGAAAAGAAACTAATACTTCCCACAAAACATTTCTGCAGCCGCCCCCACGTGACGTCAACAACGTCTCCCTTTTCCTTCGTTCGTAAACGGAGAGAAATTCAGCCTAGCATCCCGCGCTTCAAGGACGCGAAAAGTACCCGCGTCTTCAAGGAACTACTAACTAGTATACTGTTGTTGTTGTTGTTGCTTATCCTCTTTAAAGATCTGACATAAGTCAGATCAACTCCAATAGATTGTTGACAGACAGAAAATCTATAACTAAAAGGGGAGCAGATGTTAAGTCCTCCTTAGAAAGTCCGACGCAACTCAGTATGTGCTCTGGAGAGGCTGGATGATCACAGCATTTCTTGCAAGTGGGGTGGAATTTCTTGCCATGTTCGTACGAAAGACACTTAAGGTGGCCACTTTTAAGTCTAGCAAGTGCAGTCTGGGAGCCACGATCACATTTAATTTCCAGTAGAAAGCCAGGGGATGTTCCGGTGTACCATTGGTGCGCAGGTGGAATGCGCCAAATTGAATTTAATTTAGATTTTTAATTTGAGTACAGTTCTTGGTGAGTAAGCGAAACACCAGTTGTCGTTTCGTCCTCACTGCCTTCTTTTGCCAATCTATCTGCAACCTCATTACCACTAATGTTTACATGTGATGGGATCCATTGGAGATGGATGTCGTGGTTCTGAGAAAGTTTATTTAGTTTGAGCAGGATAGATATACTGGTTTCATCGCCTGCAGAGGACCAGTCACTAAGATGTTGAAGTGCACTGCGGCTGTCCGATAAGATCCAAAGTTCACCAAATTCATAATCAATAGTTAAGATAGCGTCAAGTCCAACATTTATTGCAATTAATTCGCTGCTGAAGACAGAACAAGGGTTTCGTTGTTTTAATGAAGTCTCAAGATGAGGAGTTCTAATGTAAATACCGCTGCCAGTACGATTTTCTGTACGGCTACCATCAGTATAGACCTGCACTGCATCTTTAGGAATGTGACTAAAGATTTCCAGGGCCAGCTTCCGAAGATGGTCGTCATGATGAGTTTGCTTGTTTGCAGTGGAATTCAGATCAAAGTGGAAGAAAACTTTTGGCATTCCCTCTGAGGGATCAATATAAGATCTCAAAGATTGAGGTTCAACCTCACGAGAGATCAGGTTTTGAGTTTCCGCCAAACTAAAAGGGCTGAATTTCTTAAGTCTTTGATTATTATGCCAGGTGTGCAGATACAAGGAAGTACGATGTTGGGAGCCATAGCTGTAAATTTTATTAAAGTATTTTACCAAGTTAGCTCTTCTTCGAAGATGCAATGGTTGTAAGTTGGCTTCAAATAGGGCTATACCAGAAGGACAGCTATTTTTAAGTCCGAGAATGATTCGAGCGGCACTCAGTTGTACACGTTCTAATTTCTGGAGATTGGTTTCAGACGCGCAGGAATAAATAGGGTAGCCATATTCCAGAATAGGTCTTATAAGCGAAATATATGTGGTTCTAAGAGTGATAGCATCAGCTCCCCAAACCCTGCCAGCTAGATATTTAAGAAAGTTAAGGCACTTACGAGCCTTTGAAACCAGGTGGTTAATATGCTTGTTGCTGTTGAATTCAGGATCCAGGATGAATCCTAGATACTTGGGATGTTTTTCATAGGTGAGAGGCTGGGTATCAAAATAGAGCTTTGGTTTGTAGTTGTATAGATGTTTATTAGTGGTAAAAAAAGTCACAATTGATTTAACTGGGTTGAAAGTCAATTTGTGTTCTGTTGCAAAATCAGAAAGTGCAGTCAAAGTGGAATTTAGGAGTGTTTCAATGTTAGTCACGTCAGTGCCTGAATTCCAAATTACAATATCGTCAGCGAAGATTGCAATATCGACAAGTTCTGATCTTCTCCTCTCGATTCCGGCCAAGAATATGGAGAATAAAGTAGGGCTTATGACTGATCCTTGAGGAACGCCCTGTCCCAGTCTAAAAGGATCCGAAAAAGTCTTGTTGAATTTAACTCTTATGGATCTGTGGTGCAGAAAGTCAGATATCCAAACTAGGGCAGAACCCCTAATATTGAAGGAATCGTGTAATTTTATGATAAGCTTGTCTTTCCACACCCCATCAAAGGCCTTAGATAAGTCTAGTAAGGCTGCCACGGTATGTCGAGTTGGTTTGAAGTTTTGGGCGTCTCTGACCTTTTGACAAAAATACAGGACCTGATCTGTGGTACTATGCCCCTTTCTAAAACCATATTGTTCGGGTGGAATAAGATGATCAAAATCCAGAATGTAATGAAGCCTAGCAAGGAGCATTTTTTCCATTAGTTTACAAGTCATACTGGTGAGGGCAATAGGTCTATAGCTCTCGAGAGAGCTTGCTTCTTTGCCTGGTTTTCTGATGGGAATTACAGTGGCTCTTTTCCAGTCAGCTGGTAGTTGTCCACAGGACCAAGAAAGGTTGATGATATCCAAAAGTCTATTTTTTCCTATTTGGCCAAGGTTTTCCAACATTTGGCCGTGTATTCCATCAGGGCCAGGAGACTTGGTCAGATCTAAGAAAGCCATAGCAGAGATCAATTCTTGATAAGAGTACTTTCGTGTGAGTGTGGGGACCCCGAGATCGGTGCTGCGACAACCATTCACAATGTTCATTGCCTTTTTCTTTATAGGCCTGTCCTCAAAGGAGAAATTCAATCTGCTAGTTTCTTGATAAAATGTACCCAGTAAATTGGCTGCTGTTTTATCATCAGGAGAGAACTGGCCAGCAGAGTTCGTTACTGTATTGCAAGTTTCAGATTGCGGCTGTTCTCTGTTTATTCCCTTGATGACTTTCCAGAGCTTAGTGTCCGACACTCTGGCATCGAGCTTAGTGCATAACTCTCTCCATTTTGTTTGCCTTAGTTGCGCGTAAGCGATCTTGATTTTAGCGTTTATTTTATTTAGCTTGGCTCTAGAACTGTTATAAACAGCATTCTCAGATTCCTGTATCAGGAGCTTTCTCTCCATTAGAAGTGGCTCCAAAAGGGGATCTTGTGAATGAAGAATGGTACATAACGTTTAATGTTTCCCCTAGGAATATGAAGCCTGGCGCAATTGAGTAAAATTTCTTTGAATTTAAGCCAGCTTGCATTAACATCAGAGGACATGCATTCAGTGCTGAGGCAGCTGTTGGCGGATTGCTGAAAGGAGTCCCAGTCAGCCGTAGCAAAATTCCAGTATGATTCTCTGGTGATTTTAATACGGTGTTTGTTCCTGATATCTATTAAAATAGGCAGGTGGTCACTTCCAATTGTGTCCATAACTGACCATTTACATAACGGGTGAATATTTGGACTGACAAGTGAAATGTCAAGCGCCTCTGAGGTATTATAGCTATAGAAAGCATGGGTAGGAGTACCGTCATTGAGTAACATTAACCCACTATCATCTATCAAGTGCAGTAATTCTTCTCCTCTGCCATTGCTTGAAGACAACCCCAAGCGGGGTGTTTGACATTGAGGTCCCCCAAGACCATTGTGTTGTCATTCAAAGCCAACGCGAGGCTTTCTGGGAGTCGTGATTGATTAGGAGGATGGTAAACATTATATATGTGAAATGGGTTTCCTCTCAATTCTACAACAATGCCCTGAATCTCAAGGTCAAGATCAGGGGACACAAGATCTATGCTTTTGTAGTTGATACCTCTGATCAAAAACGCCAAACCCCCTCCTCTTCCGGAGGGTCTATCAAGCCGATAAATGTCATAACCCCTAACTTTCAAGTTGGAAGTCATATTTAATTTTGTTTCTTGGATAGAAATAATTTGGACATCATGGGCTTGTGCCATTTCAAGAATTTGGTCAAGTTTAACTCTGGCAGCTCTACCATTTATGTCTACAATTTATGTTGCACTGAAGGATTTTCAGAGTTTTTAGTTTAAAGGGAGACTGTAATCCACTTTTCGAACGGGGCCCTCTGCCTAAACCACGAACGCGTCCCTGATAATTCTGCGCGACGGACGATGCAGAATGAATTTCATTGGTCAACAAAGTCATATGGAGGAGGGAATGAGCAGCTTCAGTTGGAC
This sequence comes from Cheiracanthium punctorium, assembly GCA_038373885.1. Classification (NCBI taxonomy): domain Eukaryota; kingdom Metazoa; phylum Arthropoda; class Arachnida; order Araneae; family Cheiracanthiidae; genus Cheiracanthium; species Cheiracanthium punctorium. Next base: position 19,553 of record JAWZYV010019511.1, read on the forward strand.
CGCTGGTCAGTCCTGGAGCACCCTGGACAAGTCCAAGGGTTGAAGTCTGTCTTTGCTCCTGTGCCTGCAGGCCTAAGCTGAGCATAATGGAACGGCCTTCACGCCTTGGGTGGACCTACCAGGAGATTACTCTCCCGACGTACTTCGCCCGTTCCGCCCCGGTACACCCCCTCGCCGGCTAAAAAGCACACTTTGAGGCGACCTGCAGGACATGAGGGGGACTACTATACTAAAACTTGCAAACAAAAAAATAACAAAAAACTGCTACTTCCCATAAAACATTTCGGCATCCGCCCCCACGTGACATCAACAACGTCTCCCTTTTCCCTTCGTTCATAAACTGAGAGAAATTCAGCCTGGTAACCCGCGCTTACACGACTCGGAAGTACCCGCGTCTTCATGGAACTACTAACTACTCCACTAAAACTTGAAAACAAAAGTTGGAAAAGTAACTAGTACTTCCCAAAAAACATTTCGGTAGCCGCCCCCATTTGACGTCAACAACGTGTCTCTTTTCCCTTCGTTCGAAAACTTACAGAAATTCAGCTTAGCAACACGCGCTTCAAGGACGCGAAAAGTACCCGCGTCTTCATGGAACTACTAACTACTCCACTAAAACTTGAAAACAAAAGTAGGAAAAGAAACTAATAGTTCCCACAAAACATTTCGGCAGCCACCCCCACGTGACGTCAACAACGTCTCCCTTTTCCCTTCGTTCGTAAACTGAGAGAAATTCAGCCTAGCAACCCGCGCTTCAACGACGCGAAAAGTACCCGCGTCTTCATGGAACTACTAAATACTACACTAAAACTTGAAAACAAAAGTAGGAAAAGAAACTAATACTTCCCACAAAACATTTCAGGCAGCCGCCCCCACGTGACATCAACAACGTCTCCCTTTTCCCTTCGTTCGTAAACCGAGAGAAATTCAGCCTAGCAACCCGCGCTTCAACGACGCGGAAGTACCCGCGTCTTCATGGAACTACTAAATACTTCACTAGCATTTGAAAAAAAAGTAGGACAAGAAACTAATACTTCCCATAAAACATTTCGGAGTCCGCCTCCACGTGACGTCAACAACGTCTCCCTTTCCCTTCGTTCGTAAACTTACAGAAATTCAGCCTAGCAACCCGCACTTCAACGACGCGGAAAGTACCCGCGTCTTCATGGAACTACTAACTACTCTACTAAAACTTGAAAACAAAAGTAGGAAAAGAAACTAATAGTTCCCACAAAACATTTCGACAGCCGCACCCATTTGACGTCAACAACGTCTCCCTTTTCCCTTCGTTCGTAAACTGAGAGAAATTCAGCCTAGCAACCCGCGCTTCAAGGACGCGAAAGTACCCGCGTCTTCATGGAACTACTAACTACTCTACTAAAACTTGAAAACAAAAGTAGGAAAAGAAACTAATACTTCCCAAAAAACATTTCGGCAGCCGCCCCCACGTGACGTCAACAACGTCTCCCTTTTCCCTTCGTTCGAAAACTGAGAGAAATTCAGCCTAGCAACCCGCGCTTCAACGACGCGGAAGTACCCGCGTCTTCATGGAACTACTAACTACTCCACTAAAATTTGAAAACAAAAGTAGGAAAAGAAACTAGTACTTCCCACAAAACATTTCGGCAGCTAACCCCACGTGACGTCAACAACGTCTCCCTTTTCCCTTTGTTCGTAAACTGAGAGAAATTCAGCCTAGCAACCCGCGCTTCAACGACGCGGAAGTACTCGTGTCTTCATGGAACTACTAACTACTCCACTAAAATTTGAAAACAAAAGTAGGAAAAGAAACTAATAGTTCCCACAAAACATTTCGGCAGCCGCCCCCACGTGACGTTAACAACGTCTCCCTTTTCCCTTCGTTCGTAAACTTACAGAAATTCAGCCTAGCAACCGCACTTCAACGACGCGGAAATACCCGCGTCTTCATGGAACTACCAACTACTACAGGGGCTGAGCCAGGGGGGGGATATCGGGATATATCCACCCCTAAATTTTTGGGTTAGTGATGAAATCCCATCTATTTATACACATATAAGTTCATATCCCCCACCCCCCGAAAAATTTTCCAGGCGCATATGCCAACAGGAAAAATTTTCCTGGCTACGCGCCTGAACTACTCCACTAAAACTTGAAAACAAAAGTAGGAAAAGAAACTAATACTTCCCACAAAACATTTCGGCAGCCGCCCCCACGTGACGTCAACAACGTCTCCCTTTTCCCTTCGTTCGTAAACTGAGAGAAATTCAGCCTAGCAACCCGCGCTTCAACGAACCGGAAGTACCCGCGTCTTCATGGAACTACTAACTACTCCACTAAAACTTGAAAACAAAAGTAGGAAAAAAAACTAGTACTACCCATAAAACATTTCGGCAGCCGCCCGCACGGCAAGTAAACAACGTCTCCCTTTTCCCTTTGTTCGTAAACTAAGAGAAATTCAGCCTAGCAACCCGCGCTTCAACGACGCGAAAGTACCCGCGTCTTCATGGAACTACTAACTACTCCACTAAAACTTGAAAACAAAAGTAGGACAAGAAACTAATACTTCCCACAAAACATTTCGGCAGCCGACCCCACGTGACGTCAACAACGTCTCCCTTTTCCCTTCGTTCGTAAACTGAGAGAAATTCAGCCTCGCAACCCGCGCTTCAAGGACACGAAAAGTACCCGCGTCTTCATGGAACTACTAACTACTATACTAAAACTTGAAAACAAAAGTAGGAAAAGAAACTAATACTTCCCACAAAACATTTCGGCAGCCGCCCCCACGTGACGTCAACAACGTCTCCCTTTTCCCTTCGTTCAAAAACTGAGAGAAATTCAGCCTGGCAACCCGCGCTTGCACGACCCGGAAGTACCCGCGTCTTCATGGAACTACTAACTACTCCACTAAAACTTGAAAACAAAAGTAGGAAAAGAAACTAATACTTCCCACAAAACATTTCGGCAGCCGTACCCACGTGACGTTAACACATTTGTGCCTGGATATTTTTGCGACTTTCTTCGATTTTACTGATAACGAATATTAGATAAATTCTGATGCAATCTGAACAAGGATGATTCTTTCAAAACATGCATAAAATCGAATACCACACGTACTGTCATGGAAATACTTGTAGAGTACTCAACTAATACTTGAAATAAAAGCTAGGAAAAGAAACTAATAGTTTCCACTAAAGCAAAATTCCGGCCAAAAGGAACCACGCATAATGCGTTAACAACGTCTCCCTTTTCCCTTCGTTCGTAAACTTACAGAAATTCAGCCTAGCAACCCGCACTTCAACGACGCGGAAATACCCGCGTCTTCATGGAACTACCAACTACTGCAGGGGCTGAGCCAGGGGGGGATATCGGGATATATCCAGCCCTAAATTCTTGGAATAGTGATGAAATCCCATCTATTTATACACCTATAAGTTTATATCACCCCCCCCCCCCCGCGAAAAATTTTCCAGGCGCAAATGCCACCCCAAAAAATTTTCCTGGCTACGCGCCTGAACTACTCCACTGAAACTCGAAAACAAAAGTAGGAAAACAAACTAATACATCCCATAAAACATTTCGGCAGCCGCCCCCACGTGACGTCAACAACGTCTCCCTTTTCCCTTCGTTCGTAAACTTACAGAAATTCAGCCTAGCAACCCGCACTTCAACGACGCGGAAGTACCCGCGTCTTCATGGAACTACTAACTACTATACTAAAACTTGAAAACAAAAGTAGGAAAAGAAACTAGTACTTCCCAAAAAAAATTTCGGCAGCCACCCCCACGTGAAGTCAACAACGTCTCCCTCTTCCCTTTGTTCGTAAACTGAGAGAAATTCAGCCTAGCAACCCGCGCTTCAACGACGCGGAAGTACCCGCGTCTTCATGGAACTACTAACTACTCCACTAAAACTTGAAAACAAAAGTAGGAAAAGAAACTAATACTTCCCAAAAAACATTTCGGCAGCCGCCCCCACGTGACGTCAACAACGTCTCCCTTTTCCCTTCGTTCGTAAACTGAGAGAAATTCAGCCTAGCAACCCGCACTTCAACGACGCGGAAATACCCGCGTCTTCATGGAACTACCAACTACTGCAGGGGCTGAGCCAGGGGTGGGGGAAGACGGGATATATCCACCCCTAAATTCTTGGATAAGTGATGAAATCCCATCTATTTATACACATATAAGTTCATATCCCCCCCGCGAAAAATTTTCCAGGCGCATATGCCACCCCGAAAAATTTTCCTGGCTACGCGCCTGAACTACTCCACTGAAACTTGAAAACAAAAGTAGGAAAAGAAACTAATACATCCCATAAAACATTTCGGCAGCCGCCCCCATTTGACGTCAACAACGTGTCCCTTTTCCCTTCGTTCGTAAACTTAGAGAAATTCAGCCTACCAACCCGCTATTCAACGACGCGGAACTACCCGCGTCTTCATGGAACTACTAACTACTATAGTAAAACTTGAAAACAAAAGTAGGAAAAGAAACTAGTACTTCCCAAAAAACATTTCGGCAGCCGCCCCCACGTGACGTCAACAACGTCTCCCTTTTCCTTCGTTCGTAAACTGAGAGAAATTCAGCCTAGCAACCCGCGCTTCAAGGACGCGAAAAGTACCCGCGTCTTCATGGAACTACTAACTACTATACTAAAACTTGCAAACAAAAGTAGGACAAGAAACTAATACTTCCCACAAAACATTTCGGCAGCCGCCCCCACGTGACGTCAACAACGTCTCCCTTTTCCTTCGTTCGTAAACTGAGAGAAATGCTCTCTAACAACGCCGGCAAGTGCCGGCAAGTAAAATAAGCTAGTTTTTAAAGCATGCATGAGATTAAACGGAAGGCTGCCGAAAAATAGCTATTTCTTAAAACATATTGTGATGGTCTGCCCGTCTGGGCAGAAAAGGTTTTACATCCACTGTAACTTATAAACTCTAACGTTTAAAATTTGAAACTATTATTTAAGCGATATAAACGCCCAGTGCCCCCAAAAAATGTTGATTGGCCATCAAAAATATTTTTCTTTGAATGTTGTTTACTCGCCGTATATATTATATTTTAAAACATTTTTTTCTTTCAACAAAATGAAGTTAATGATGAACGGACATCCATAAAAGGATATTATAGGGCGACCTTTTCGCGTAGAACGGTCGGTTTCTCCAACCTTCTTCAGCTGTAAAATGTGTCTCCGATCACACATACGGATGGCTTTGGAACATCATATTTACTTTCTGTTCTGCCTAATTTGACCGAGAAATGCAACAGTTCTCTAGCTTTATCTTGAAAGTTCTCTAGCTTTTTCTTGATGTTTTTGTTGCAAAAACCCTAAGTGTTTTGCTTTATCTGTTATGCGTGAACGCTTTGCTATTCTCTACCTCCCTCTAGGCATCCTTACTAGGTAAAACCTTCCGATTCTTACATGCCTGCATGTGTTTCGCTCTATCAAGCTTTGTTCCGATTCCCAAACACTCAACAACAAGATCTATTTCCTCTAACCCTTATCCTCCCCTCTAGGTAACAGCCCTTTTCTGTTATTGATGTAAGATTTTTCTAATTTTAATCAGTTTAATGTTACCCTAATAGTTATTTTGATTAATTAATTAAACGTACTGACTGTCTTTACGTTAGCAAACTTCTAAGCTTATCGAATATTTCGGCTGCAGAGTCGTTAAAAGGTCTGTCAGGCTGAAAGGGCACGAGATAAACTCATTGCTGGAATACTAATAATCGATTGGTCCGACCCGTGGCTGAGCGCGTTTGCGCTGTCAACTGGGAGACAGAGGGTGCCTGGTTCAAAACCAGGTCGAGTCCGCCGACCTAACCGTTCGGAATTTTCGGTGGCTTTCTCCGAAACTTCGCGTGAATACGGGTTAAGACCCCTTAGAAAGTCCCTCTCGGAGGGCGATGCCCCCTCAGCCTAGATCCCTCGCGCGCTAATGTGCCGTATCACCACATTTCATTTCATTTCTAATAAAAGATTACATTTTTCTGTAATGAAGATTTTTTTTTTTACGTAGTCCGCAATCTTTGTTCCATCTTGATTTCTTGAAAAGTTTTTCCATTATCTAGCATTTGTAACGTCTTGTGAACGACGATTCTTCAATTCATTTTATTCATTCTGCGGTATAAGGGTATGTCTACCTTCTTTGGTTTTACTCTGTTTACTGTATTTCTTTTATATCTGTATAAAATATTATTCTCCGCCCCTTTTTTTGTAAAAAGTATTCTTTTTTGTTGTTCTCTAATTCTTCTATTTCTGTATTTTTTATTTTTCTTTCTTTACTTTTGTTCATTTTATCGCTTTGTTTTATGTATTTATGTCATATTTTGTTCGCATTTCTTCCTCACTCCTCCTCTTCTTTTTAAAGTTTCATTATCTGTGGTTTTCTTACTTTTTCCGTTTCTGGATGGCAACTGCTTTTCCTTCGCAATTTGTTGACTCCTCCCACTTCTCTACCTCTGTTGTGGGAGTAAGGAACTTTTTACAGCAGAAGAAGGGTGGACCGTTTGTGCCACACGAAATGTTATTACGTAATTAGTACATTTCGGAAGACGCTAAAGTCCTTCCCTTCTTCAAGAAGAGAATACCTACCCACTAACAGAGCAGAAAAGCAATCAATTTTTTTAAAATGTAGGCGTGCCGGATATTTGTATCCACGAAGTTGCATAAGAAAATAAAGATCCGAATCCGTATCTATGAGAAAAAAGATCTGTATTCGTATTTGGATCCGCTTCTTTTAATGCGGATCTTGGAAGGAATTTGAATGATTTTTTCGATTAAATGAAATAAGTAAGGAAACCTAAGTCTTGCTATTAATTAATCTTCTTTGTAACTGAATGTGATATTTACAAGAAATATTGATTCCTCCTTCAAATTATTTGAATCTCATTAAGTTTAAAAAATAAACCAAAAGTGTTTGAAATCTATTAGATAATTAGCCTGTGCAACAAATAGTAATAATGTCCTCACGCTGTAGTAAAAGAGGCTTTCGTTATTACGTTTTTTAGTTCAGCACGCTTAAAAGATACTGTAACTATCAATAAATTGTTATGCATGAAACAATGAAGAAAGGAAACAACTAATGGCCCAGTTAATTCGATTTTCAGTAGTGGCATAAAATTATTAAATAAACATTTTAACGTAATTTTACATTTTAATGAAAACAGTAAAATGTTAAGTATCATTTCACGCGAGATCTCTATGCGGTTTTCTTAAAAATTAAACTAGCTTATAGTTCGATAAAATAAGAGAGAATGTGGACAGATAAATAATTTACTACAAATTGTTAAAACTGAAATCCTACACCTACTGTTACAGACATCCATTATGAGAAAAATAAAATAAAATGTATAAAAAAATTGCATAACTTGCGAGTATTGATCTTCATAAATGAAAATAAAAATGTAATACCTTAATACGTATTTCAGCCGCATTTTAACAGATTCATTCTAAAGAAATTAATTTTAAAATATTAGTTTACATATATTTTTTTACTTGGCATTAAAAAACTTTCATGTTGAATAAAAAAAAATGAATGAGATAATTTAAATTCCACCATCCCCGCGAAAGTCTGCACATTTTTAACGATCCGGCACACCTCGAGTAGATGATACTACTCCTGAAGAAGGGAAGATCTTTGCCTTCGTGCCTAACAGAATCGCGATCAGCATGCAAAGTATTTTGATGGTCAACCAACAAGCATCGCACCCCTTAGCACGAACTGAACCAGGAAGAACGCATTCACAAAGTGAATGAATCACCGTCGACGTGCTGGGACATGCCCCCATCTCGGCGAAGTACTCGGATATCACGTGACCGCACCGGTCCTGCAGTCGAAGGAACGGCGAATCCATGGCGGTCGCCGGAATGTGGCATCGTGCGGCGGGCTGCGTGGATTACGTCATGCCGAGTGCAAGAGCCCGACATTTTGTACCTTTTTTTTTTGTGTGGGCAGACAACTAGATTTTGTGATCGTGTTCATCGTTCATTGGCGTAACTGGGTGGGCTTTCTCTCTATTCCTAGTGTGGGTATCACACCTCCCTAGATGGTTCCATCGCTCGTTCTTGCAGCGGAAAGTCTCGTTTTTCCTATACGGTGGGCTACAATTTCGCTACTTACGTACTGTACCGTCGACTATTTGTGTCCGTATATACTTACATCTCTGTATATATTTTAATAGATTGCGCGATGAAACGGCAAACCATAACCCGATTCTCTAACCCATGTTGATCAGTCTGTTTCATTTATATATTCCTTTACTCGTTTAATACATCAGCATTTTCATTCTCCCTAGCTGTAAGAATTTCGAGAGCCAGAATGACTAAGGCCGAACTGGCTCGGTCGACAGTACAATACGCAAGTACACATTTTTCCAAGTCTATCCTAGCTACCATCCAGTTACGCCAATGCCTCTGCTGGCTTCTGATTAGAAAAAAAAAATTGAGAATTATAATTGGAAGAGACTCGACTCCTCCTATGCCACGTGGTATGAGGCGATTTCATTTCATGGTTTTCGTTGCTTATCCCGTAGAACTTGGGCGGTGATTTGAGTTTTTTTTTTTTTTCGTTCCCCACCAGCAACTCTTGAGGGGTTCTTCCGCGCTTTGGACCACGCAGCAAAATGGACACTCGCCAGGCAGACGAGGAGTCCAGTCTCTTCTCGTGTCTGTCGGACTATTACGTGAACCTCCTGGACAGTGTCGTTCAAGTCCAGTGAGAGCAACTCAAACGCGTTAAGTGCGTGGGATACCCGAACTTACTTCGGGCAGAAGAAAAAATGAAAGTTTCTCTTTCGTGAAGTCCCAACCGAGTACGTTTTTTTGATACATTTTCAATATTTAGTTCATTGTTTTCGCAGTAGAGGGTGCCACTTTCATTGAGCAATGATTACACAGTGAAATGATGCAGCAGCATACCACAGAGGACGATCTTTTCCCCAATCGACTGAACCGTATTTTGGCCCATGGGTATGGGAACATACTCATGAGTTTTGGATTGTACAAAATGTAATCCTCGATGTAAACATAATTATTTCAGTGCCCAGGAAAATGGACTGGATGATTAAAATAGCGCGTGTCATTTAGAAAGAATTTCCACTTATCGCCCAGCTACGGAAAAGTTGTAATTTAATGGCACGCTGATATTTTTTCCCTTCCAAATCCTTTTTACGATTCAAACACTATTTTAAAAGCTTTTCTCTGATATTATTACTTCCTTGTACGTAGTATAAGGAAGTAATGTGATCCCGAAAAATTTTGGGGGCCAAATTTCGACATAAAAACCGATTTTGACTACCTCTAAATTTAATTTAAAATTTTTTTTCGATGCATCTCATCGTAGGCTAGCATGCACGATCCTATTAACGCGTCTGCAACTCATTTTGACCAGTGGCGAGTCTACTGTGGCCAGTTTTTCCATGCCGTCTGTACGTACGTACGTATGTACGTACGTACGTACGTACGTACGTATGTATGTAACTCGCATATCTCAAAAACTATTGGTCGTAGAATGTTGAGATTTGATATTTAGGATTGTTCTATGATCTAGTTGTGCACCTCCCCTTTTGGTGGCAATCGAATGGATAGTTTATGTACAGGACCGCCCAAAAGATTCGAAATACATTACGCTCTATGGGCCGAAATCATTAAACTCGCCTAACTCAAAAGCTATTAGGCGTAGAATGTCGAAACTTCATATTTTGGATAGTTGTAACATCTAGTTGTGCACCTCCCCTTTTGGTTCCATTCGACTGGATAGTTTATCTACAGGACTGCCAAAACATTCGAAATATATTACACTCAATGGGCCGAAATTCATTAAACTCGCATATCTCAAAAACTGTTAGGCGTTGAATGTTGAAACTTTATATTTAGGATTGTTTGTAACATCTAGTTGTGCACCTCCCCTTTCGGTTCCATTCGACTGAATAGTTTATCTACAGGACCGCCCAAAAATTCGAAATACAGTACGCTCTATGGGCCGAAATTCATCAAAGCGTTTTTTAGAGGTATTGGGATATTTCAAAAGACTCAGAAGTGACATATGCTGTAAAGAGTTAGAAAATGAATTTCTCCATTAAAAAAAAAGTGTCTTTATCATTTATAGTTCTGCTACAGGAACACTCAAAAGATTTCCAATACATTACGCTCAATAGCAATTTTAGGGGCATTCATCCATTTCAAGCACAATACCGTCCTACCACATAAGTTAGGTAATGGTCCGACCACGGTCACGTGCCTCCCTCAAGAACTGTGCCAAAAGTCGCCAAGCTTGGCGACTTTTGGTGTACGTGTGTGCATATTTAACTCTCAAATCTCAAAAACTATTATGAAATTTCATATATAAGAATGTTGTAACATCTAGTTGTGCATCTCGATTTTTGGTTCCAATCTACTGGAGAGTTTATTGACAGGACCACCGAAAAGAATTTCAGTACCTTAATGTCTATGGGACATCTTCATTATAATACAACTGTAGACAGTCATTGTTTGGTACATGCCCAAAATCTCGCCGTCTGTCCTCGACTTTGGCGAGTTTTGGCGAAATATCGCCAAAATTTGGCGATAGTCAGTTCATTTGGTCCATGCCCAAAGTATCGCCATTTGTCATCGTTCTTGGCGAGATTTTGGCGAAATATCGCCAAATTTGGCGATAATCTGTCATTGTTTGGTTTATGCTTAAAATCTCGCCAAATGTCGTCGACATTGACGAGTTTAGCCGAAATTATCGCCAAATTTGGCGCCAAAAATTATTTCCTATTTTGTATAACTCTAAAACTTTAACCCGTAGATTTTTTAACTTTGTATTAGAACTATTTGTAATACCTAACTGTTTTCCAATATCTTTTTTGACAGAAATCGACTGAGAATTTATTTACATGGTGAGCCAAATGACTTTGAATACATTGAGGTGTATAGATGCAATCAAACTCATTGAAAGTCTGTGGTCAATGACTACTTTTGGCTATCTCCAAAAATCTCGCTGACTATCTCAAGTTTGTCGGCTGCTTTTGGTGTGAAATATCGCCAAATAAAGTGTCAGAAGGAAATCGTTTCAAATTGAAACTCAGCTTGGCGATATCGAAATATTTGGCTAGAATTCGCTAAACCTTACTATTATTGATATTTTATCTCTTTATCACAACAAATAAATGTAGAGGATAAGTGCGTCGAAAATATTGTTGATCTAATGGACGTTGCAAGGAAGTCATGTGTTGGACACATCAGATTTTATTTTTTAAGTGAACATTTTTTCCGCATTGAGACATAACTTAATGAGATTATTTCCAAAAGAGTGCTAAATGTTGCCAGAAGATTCCGATTTTTAGCGTATTTACTTTCATTACATTCATCTTTACTAGCGCTGACAAACTTATTTCTCTCCTTATTCATTTCAAATTTCATAATCAAAGGTACCGTTTGACGGCCTAACCACCGCGATGTCGAAAGGTTAATTGAGTCATCTTAGGATGATACGTTAAAAGACAAACTAACGAAATTTTTTAATTCTCAAACACATAAAATGCAGCCTTGGGAGGTCACCCAGGGGTTAAGGCGCTGGACTAGTAACCGAAAGGTTGCGGCTTCTCTCCTATTTCCGTAAGATTTTGTTGATGCAGTCAAGCCTGTTAGTAAGTCGTTTGGATAAGACGTCATTCCACAATATTACGTCATCCTCAAGGCCGTAGAAAAGGGGGGTGGTTGGGGGTTCACTACCCCCCCCCCGAAATTTTCGGGACCATATATTACTATATATGTAAAAGGGTAGTAAAAACCTGCAACACTGAAACATGAAACCGCTCCTCTCCCCCCCCCCCCGACCTCCCCCGAAAATTTCCCTGGTCAACCTTGTCAGACACTTTTTTACTCGCCTTTTCACAAAATTGTACGGCATCGCTATCGCTTCACAAAACAAAACTTTATTTAA
>JAWZYV010019512.1:0-23846 GCA_038373885.1 Cheiracanthium punctorium
CCTAAATATTTAAGTAGTGGTTACCCAAAGTCGAGATATTGGAACATGGTGTTTGAGCTCTGGTGAGTAGGTGGTCAGGAAATTAATTGGAATTCATCGTTACGCTCATCGAACCACTCCAACACAATTCCAGCCTTGTAACATGGCACAAGGTTTCATTTCCTGTAGGGAAGACGAATGCCAAATAAGGGTGCAAACTGATCCGCGATAATATTCAGATAGTCCACCACATTCCTGGTCTGTTCTACCACAACTATGGGTCCCAGTTCTGCCCAAGGGAACATCCTTCAAAGCATAATACCACCAGCCTGCAATCTGTGTATAGCCTGCTGTACAAGAGGGGAGCAGCTGTTCTCCTGGAAGACAGCGTGCCCTGACACAATTATTAACATGATGAAGAAAAAATCAAGAGTCTTCGGGCCATTACAATCTGCCCTCTATCAAATTTGCTTCAATAAACAGCCTTTCCCATTACTCACAAAGATTAGTGCAAGAATGATTTTTTACCTTCGCCAGCAGATAAATACCATTCCCACTTAATTACGTGCTCTCCATGTGATCCAGACGAGTTCATTGAAAAATTGGGGGTGGTCATAATGTTTTGGCTTGTCAGTGTATGTCCGTCCTCCTCAAGTATTATATTGAAATCAAATGTATTTATTATGAATGAAAATGCTAGAGTTGTGTGCTAGAGAGGGCATGCACATTAAAGGGTTAATACCACTGCTAATGTAAATGTAAAACAGGAATTGGGGGCAATTTTTAAGTGCAGCAGCACTTAAAAATTGCCCCCAATTCCTGTTTTACATTTTGGGGACAATTTAAAAAACGTCCTGAAATCGCAGATTGTCGCGAAAATGGGGATGTTTGGTCACCTTACACAAATCACAAAGTAACACGGAAATTGGGGACGTATGTTTGTACACCTCAATATAAGGTGACCAAACGTCCCCATTTTCCGGCGACAGTCCCTAATTTCAGGACGTTTTTCAAATTGCCTCCAAAATGTGAAACAGGAATTGGGGACAATTTTTAATTATTGCGTTGTTTTTTAATTAAATTACTGATAATTCTTTCATTAATTATACATGCCCCCAGTTTTGTTTCAAAATCGGGAAGATGTCTCCGATTCTACATTCAAAAATCTGGTCACTTTACCTCAAGGGCGGCTCCAGCGAGGGGGCCATAGCCCCCTCCGAACTTTTTGTTTTTGAACATTAGATTCGTATACTTCACATTCCTCACGTTCAAATGGCATTTTAAACAATTTATAGACTATCTAAAGAGTTCAATGGCCCCCTCCGAAAATTCAGCCTGGAGCCGCCCTTGCTTTACCTTAACCCATTTTTGCGACTTTCTTCGATTTTGCTAATACCAGCAATAATAGATAAAATTCTGATGTCAACTTCTTGAACAAGGAATTATTTCTTTTAAAATCATTATGTAAAAAATTGAAATGTCGACATCCTATTTGGTCATGTTAAAATATTTTGGATAAATTTTCGAACCAGGAATTGGACTCAAATATGTGTAGTGTCTCCAATTATGAAACAAAAATTGGGGACATATGGGGGGGGAAACATGATTTTTTTTTTTTAATTTGAAGAAATATCTTTTAACTAAAACTTTTTCTCCAATTGTGTTACATTTTGAGGACAAATTTTAAAAAAAGTTTGAAATTGTGGACATTTGGTTACCATTGACCGTTAAAAAATTTTTTGGACAAATCTGTTTGGTGTGCCCAATTCTGAAACAAACATTGAGGACGTGCCCATGTTTGAAAATTATAAATTCCACGAACTTTTCAAATAAACTTCTTATTCAGTTGAAGCATTATTAACCTATGAACGAATGTTATGTTTGACCAAAAAAAGTTGGTTGCTAAGGTGTGACGTAGGTGAAAGAGCTCTTGCAATATTGTTTTTTAATTATTAATTTTGAAAGTTGTTGCTACTTACAGACACTGGTAAAAAGTGAAATTTCTTACCAATTGAATAATTTGACTATTATTAATAATGGCTGAACAGCACTTTGTCAAAATTTCAAAGTCCATTCATTGAAATTGAAATTCTCTATAGGAATTTTAGTGCGATTTTAACTTTCATATTTCTTGGATAACTTTTAAAAATTAACTGATTCCTCTTCTTGCTTTTTACGTTAAGTAGGTGTCAAAAGAATAGCTCATTTGAATGAAGTTTCCGTTATTCTTATAATGCAGCTGACGCTCAAATAGATTTTCTTTTCTTTTTTTTAATTATTTAAATATTACAAACTATTTTATATAATAATCACTTACATTTTTTTGTAAATATTTCTTTTCAAATTTAAATTTTGTGGAAGGGGACACATCTAAATTACGCAAATATTTATAGGAATTTAAGGAGGCCGCCCCCCCCCTAAATTTCGATTCTCGATCATAATAATCAAGGTTTTTTGTGAATTTCTGTCCTTTTACCATTTTTGACCCCCCCCCCCAATTTTTTTTCTCGCTACGTTCCTAAGAGGGGGAATTGCCCCCTTTGAGCTAAGATAGCTTATGTAGCTAAAAATGTTGTTGTATTGTGAAATTTTCACATAATTTAGTGTAATAATAAAGAGGTAAAACACTGGGAGACCTGCATGGCCCGATGACTGCAGAGTTACAGTTTCGGATAAGATATTGCTTGTCGGTTTCCCATCTGCGAACTGCTCGTCTAGATCACTTCTATCCATGAATAAAAATTTATCTATTGCAGAAAAACAAAAGTGCACTTGCCGATGACTGAATGTCGATGAACGGAATGAATGAGTCGATGAACGGCCGAGCAGAAAACAAGCAGTCATTGCTACTAGGGAGAGGACGTCACAGAGGTTCGGCCGAACCTCTGTGACGTCTGAATGCAGTCCAAAGGCCTTATCTTTAGTGTGGTGTTGGTCCGAGGGATGTAATTGTGGTGTTATTGCCAATTATCTGAGCGAGGGATCTAGGCCGAGGGGAGGGGGGGGGGTAATTGCCCTGTGTGGGAACACATCAGGAACAGACGTGTTGTCTTGACGATCAGGATGACGTACAGATGTGCAACCATTGAGTAACTGACCACCCAGATGAAGTCTCCGGAACGACGGTTCAGCGAACGTTTGCTGAGGAGGGAGCATTATGGTCTGGGGAATGTTTTCATCGCATTCTCTGGGCGCACTCATCATTGTAGAAGGCAACTCTCCGGATTTAAATAAAATCGATAAACTGTAGGATCCCTCGATCGGGTTAGTTCGTGCCATGGACCCCCAATCGCGTAACCTATCGCAGATGGTCACTGCACTGAAGTCCACATGGACCCTAGAATATTCCAGTGAACACCTTCAACAACTAAGTGACTCTCTCCCTGCGCGTCTCTCAGCGATCCGCTCTGAGTAATCGGGATATTCTGGCTTTTGATAAAGTGGTCACATTAATGTGACTGGACTGTGTAGATACTGTTGCGGAATTACTCTGCTACTCCTGGGGTTCGTCGTTCTAAAGTCCTGTTGGTGTAAAAGGTTCAAGTAAAAAGTCACTTGTCAGGATGGAACACAAACTTTATTTCTTCTAGAACTTCGTAGAACAATCAGCTGCACACAATTCACAAGCACAATCTAGCAGTAACGTGCTTTTAACAATCCGCTTGGATCAGAAGCTCTCACAAATGCTGTATTTCTCACACAAAATAAGTCAATTTTACAGGCAAAAATTCCGTGGAAATATTCAAGGGATATAGTACACAGGGAATATAGAAATATTCAAGGGATATAGTACCTTAAGACACAGCAATGAAGAATTTACACACAGCACTTTAAAAACAGCTTCACAAAGCAAGCTAAAACACAGCTTCTATAGCACTATCAGTTCACACAAAACAAGCGTACTCAGAGCTCTTCACACATTGAATGTTCAACTCGCAACTGACTGGCTTCGGGGCGATGCCCGCTTCTATAAATAGCCGACGCAGGAGGTACAAGAGGTTTCCAGAAAAGTCAATTTCTCGAGGGTTCTACATAAAGCGTGAATTTTGATTACGTCATAGAAGAGAAATGTTAGGTTATTATGCGTTTTTAATGCAGGAAAAACAACTTCCAGGCCCCATTGGGAAAATCGCGCCAAATGACCAAAAAGTCGCCAAGCTTGGCGACTTTTGGCGAAATATCGCCAAATTTGGCGCCAAAAATAAGTCCTCAAAAGTGAAGAGATCTAAGCTCTAGGACTAATATTTCTCGAGATTTCTAGAAGCCCATAGAAAAACATATGGGAAAGCGAAACCTCCGTATCTCCGGTTCTAATTGGCCGATTTTGATGCAACAAAAAGCAAAATTTATCTATTTGAAGCGTAGAATACGAATTTTAAACCATTTTAAGCCCCAGAGCAGCGGGTTGCCCCGAAAATTCGTAACATTGCCCCCTTCCAAAGGACTGCACGTCCCGGGCAGTACAATCCCTAGTTAGGAGGTCACACAGGTACCTACACTGTATAACACTTAACAAGATCTTAATAACATAATTCAAGCAAGTAATCAATAGCACAATAAGCAAATACACATTAATAAATAAATAATCAACATAATAAATAATTACACTGTAATAAGTAATCAATGTAATAACAAATACACATTAATAAAATCCAATATATTACAAATATATACACTAAACATGGCGTAAGTGGTGAAAGAAAGAGAGTTGAAGAAAGAGGAAGAGAAGAGAAAGACAGGAAAGGAATGAGAGGTGAAAGAAAAGAGGAATTACGCCATAGTGACCATAGTCTGAGCTAATTACAACCGCGGTAGATGGCTAGCCGATCGTAATGTACAACTCTTGGCTTCGAGTTTGGTGACTTACGAATCCGTACGATGACGTCATTCAGCCGGTTTAGGACTGTGTAAGGACCGTCCCACGGCGATTGCAGCTTGGGAGACAGGCCTTTCCGTCGAGTAGGATTCCATAGCCAAACTTTGTCACCTGCGTTGAACTCGTGTCCCGTAGCCTTCGTGTCGTAGCGTGTCTTCATCTTTTCCGTGTTCAGGTTGATCCGCTCCCGAGCAAAATGATGTACATCTTCAAACCGTGCCCGAAGGTTTTCCACGTACTCCTCTGGCGATGAAGGCGCATCTGGAGGGCGGCCGAACACTAGATCGGCGGGAAGACGAAGATCTCTGCCGAAGAGCATCTGGGAAGGTGTGAAGCCGGTAGTCTCATGGACGGCGCTCCTATAGGCCAGCAGGAAGAGGGGGAGTTTCTTGTCCCAGTCCTCTTGATTCCTAGATACCAGAAGCGAGAGGTTGTTTAAAATTGTGCGATTGAACCTCTCCACCATGCCGTCGGATTGTGGGTGTAAAGGCGTAGTCTGGGTTTTGTCCATTCCGAGAAGTTGGCATAGTCCTTTAAAGACTGCAGAGGTAAAGTTGGTTCCTTGGTCGGAATGAAGTTGCAGAGGGGTTCCATATATGGAAATCCATTCTTGCACCAGTACCTCTGCTACGGTCGTAGCTTCTTGATCGGGAATAGGAAACGCTTCGGGCCATTTAGAGAAGTAGTCAATGACAACTAGGATGTATTTGTTGCCATCCGAAGTTCGCGGAAGAGGTCCCAGGATGTCGAGTGCAATCCTCTCAAAAGGCGCTCCTACATTATAACGATGTAGTCTTCCACGGCTTCGTTTCTTCGGGCCTTTACGGGCGGCACAGGCGTCACAAGCTTGACACCACTTTTCGACGTCGCCTCGAGCCCTAACCCAGTAGAAGCGCTCGCGAACTTTCTGCAGGGTCTTCATCACGCCAAAATGGCCTCCAGTTAAGCCATTATGCAGCTCTTCTAGAACCTTCGGAATCCTCGAGCGAGGGAGTACTAACTGCCATCGGAGCATCTTGCCGTCGTCCGACTCCCATTTACGATATAGGACTCCATTCCTCAGGCGAAGCGAATCCCATAAAGCCCAGTACTGTTTTGTTGCCGGACTGTAAGATGATATTTCTTGCCAACTGGGCTTAGCGCTGGATTTTTCCATAAATTCCACAATAGGTTTGATGTCGCGGTCTGCTAATTGGTCCGACCGAACATTTTCGTCACTCCAGGGATCTTGGGATGGTGTCGATGATGTAACTTGGCGGACAACGGGATGTTTCAGATGGTAATTTTTCTCTGCCCTGGAGCAATAGCGACAGCTGTCTATACAGGGCCTTCTTGACAAAGCATCTGCATTTCCATGAGATGCTCCTTTCCGATGACGTATCTCGATGTCATATTCTTGTAATCGCTGTATCCACCTGGCTATTTGGCCCTCTGGATTCTTGAAATTTAGAAGCCAGGTTAAAGAGGCATGGTCCGTTCGGAGCAGGAACTTTCGGCCGTACAGGTAATGATGGAAGTGCTCCACGGCCTTAATGATAGCAAGGAGTTCCTTTCTCGTAACACAATAGTTACGTTCTGCCTTTGAAAGGCATTTGCTCCAGTAAGCAATGACGTGTTCTTGGCCATCTATCTCCTGGGACAAAACTGCTCCGACACTCTCCTTACTCGCGTCTGTGTCTAGGATAAATGGCTTGTCAGGGTGAGGATACGACAAGATCGGCGAAGATGTTAAAGCCGTCTTCAGTTCGTTGAATGCGTCCTCACATTCCTCAGTCCATAGAAATTTCTGTCCAGTCTCGGTCAATTTGTGAAGAGGTCTTGCAATTTGAGAAAAACCCTTCACGAATTTTCGATAGTAAGTACACAGACCGAGAAAACTTCTTAAGTCGTGGATATTCTCGGGACGACTCCAGTTCTGGACTGCGGACGTCTTTTCGGGATCGGTTCGGACTCCGTGGGCGGATATTATGTGCCCGAGGTAACGTACTTCCCGACGAAACAAGTTGCACTTCGACGGGCTTAGTTTCAAGTTTGCCTCTTTTAATTTCTGCAGTACCTTTCGAATGTTCTCGAGATGCTCTTCGAAAGTCCTTCCGACGATGATGATATCGTCCAAATAAACGAGACATGCTTCGTAGGAAAGTCCTCTCAACACTGTCTCCATTAGACGGTCGAATGTAGCCGGTGCGTTGCAGAGTCCAAAAGGCATAACTTTGAACTGCCACAATCTTTGCCCCGTGGTGAACGCAGTCTTTTCACGGTCATCGGGATGGATTTCTACTTGCCAGTAGCCACTCTTGAGATCCAGAGTGGAGAACCATTCGTTTCCCGATAAAGTGTCCAAAGTGTCGTCTATCCTGGGAAGAGGGTAGCTGTCTTTCTTGGTAATGTCATTCAGACGTCTGTAGTCAACACAGAACCGGGTGGAACCATCCTTCTTGCTAGCCTCCCGCGCGTTTGTTTCCCCTCTCCGGCGTTCGCCGAAGTCCGTCCGCAACTTCACTCGCCGCGTGACGTCACGTTTTCTCCCGCGGTTCTTCTTTGGGTTTTTCTCATGAGCCGTGATCGCTGCAGCATATCTCCATAGTAACGGAGACATTTTGTTTCTGATTGGCCGGTCAGAACCTTGTTTTATGCAAATTAACTGTTACACATGTGAATTGTACGTATATAATGTGGTTCCTTTTGCCTGCGAGTTTTTGCATTTCTATGGCATGCTATTCGTTTCTAGCCTCTGTATATTCTGTGTATGCTAGTTCTGTAAGACGCTCAGCGAGCGTGAATGTATTTGAACTTTATAATATTTATTTTAATTAAAGAACTTTTGGTTTCTTAATGATGTCTCATAATTTCAAGTGTTAAATCACCACTGCTGGCAAAATGCGAATAATATCTTCTAAGATTTTGGTTATGGGCCCAGCAATCCCATTGTAAAACTGCTCATTGCTGACTTTTAATAATGACAGCATACGTGCACATTGTCATTTTCAACTCAAGACCCGGCCGGTGTTTCCGTCATTCGGCGTTACCGAGGTGTCTTCACCGAGGAGTGTAGCGGCGTTATGAAGCAAGTGTTCCGGCTCTAGTGTTTTTTTTGTCATCGTCATTGTTGTCGTATTCTACAAGTATCATCATCTTGTGCCTTCAAGAGTTCCGTCACCAGTCAAGCTTTCGAATCCCCGTTTTAGTGTTTAGTTTTCAAGCTGGCGTGTTATTCCTTGCGTGGAAATGGACTTTTATTGAGTTGCTTCGACGGGGGCCGAGCATATCGGCGTTTCAGCCAAGCTTAAAGGAGCCTTTTAACAGACTATGGAACTTTTCCTTGCAGTAATGTTTCGGTTTCATCAGTATGAAGTAGGACTCTCCCGTGTTGTAGTTATATTTAAATTTTCATCATATGCATGTGTTTATTATACTTCTTGTAAATTAGTGTTGTAAAGTGGTAATAATGTGCTCGCATATTCACGAAAGTCACAACCAAATAGAGATGCTTAATGCATCGAACTGGAACACCTGGAAAGATGACATGAAGGTTTTGTTAATGGAAAGGGGAGTTTGGAAATTTATTGATAAAACTGAACCCGCTTTAGACGATAAAGCTACACAAAAGGAAATACTAGACTACAATTTGCGTAAAGCGAGGGCATATTCGACGATATATTTGGGTGTTAGCCCTGATCTTCGCTCACTTATATCAACGGTAGATTCGGGTGATGTTGCATGGGACACGCTTAAAAGCATTTCGAACCCTCTTCTAGAGCTAGAACTATACAACTTTTAGATGAATTTTTCTCGCATCGTTATGTTGCGGAAGAAGGAATTGGATTATTTGCTGCTAAAGTAAAGAAAACAATACTTAAATTACGCGACTTAGGTCACCCTGTTGAGGAGTTATATCAGGGATTTCAGCTCATTCGATATTTAGATTCTAACTTTCAGAATATAGTACAAACGATTTATCGTTGGCCAGAGAAAGACTTTACCTTTCAGAAAATCTTAGACGAACTACTTGTAGAGGAGGGACGCATTCGTCAAGTGAAGGGGGACACAAGTAATTACGAGAGTACTTTGTTATCCACAACTGTTGAGGACACGCAAAAACATAAAAATGAAAACCCCAACAAGTTAGGTCCCTGCTTCCGGTGTAAAAAATACGGACATGTAATAGCCAATTGCAGAGTAAAGCTTAGTTTTAATAGAAATAAAAGTGGTACAAAACGAAAAGTAAAATCTAGTAATTATTGTGATGTTAACGTAAACGAAAATCTCCTTAATGTTGAAGCTAGTAAACCTAATGCAGTAATAAACAAAATTTGGGTATTTGATACAGGTGCATCTAATCATTTCTGCAACAACAAAAGTTTATTTTCCACATATAAACCAGTACAAAACACCACAATGTCTCTCGCGATAGGAAACTTAGAAAGTGAGGTAGAAGGTGTTGGAACTGTAGAGTTTGGTGTACGTTTTAATGGAAAAGTACATATTATAAAGCTGACGGATGTGATGTACTCACCGAAATTGCGTAGGAATTTGATATCTGGTTTGAAGGTGGAAAGTGCTGGTGCAAAGTTTATAGGTACAAACGGTAAAATTTGGGTATATAATAAAGCAGGGGAAGCAATTTTTTATGCCAAACGTACCAATGGTCTTTATTTTTTTAAACCCTCGCACTACATTAAAAATAAAACGGACGGCAAAAAGGTAGGAAGTAAAATGTATAATCTGTCAACTGAAACAACCAGTGAATTAGCCCTTTGGCACTACAGGTTTAATCATGCTAATATGGATTATTTAGTGCATATTAGTAAAAATAATAGTGTTCGTGGATTACCCACATTAAAAATCAATAAAGAATCTTGTACGTCGTGTAAACTAGCTAAAGCGCGAAGGAAGAGTTTTAAACCTATACCGAATATTAGATCTTCGAAACCGCTTGAATTATTGCATCTTGATGTATGTGGGCCGTTGCCCGTTGCGTCACTTGACGGTAGCCAATATTTCTTAACTGTCACTGATGATTATTCTAGGCACGTAACTGTTTTTACTTTGAAGAAAAAGTCTGAAGTTTTTTATTGTTTTCAAAAATACCAAAGACGAATGGAACGGCAATTAAATTTAAAAATTGTAAATGTGCGTACAGATAATGGAATGGAGTTTTGTAATAAAGACTTTAAAAATTTTCTTGACAAAGAGGGTATTCATGCCGAAAGAACAAATACTTACACACCAGAACAAAACGGTGTTAGTGAACGGTTTAATTTAACAGTAATGAACGCAGTTAGGGCTATGCTTCATGCCAGCAGTTTAAATAATAAATTTTGGGGCGAAGCAATTCAATGCTTCGTACACACTTGGAATCGAATTTGTCATAAAAATAAAGATAAAACACCATTCGAACTTTTTACAGGTAGAAAACCAGTAGTCTCTTACTTTAAAATGTTTGGCTGCACAGCCTATGTAAACACACCGAAGAATTTAAGAAATAAATTAAGTTTAAAAGCAAAAACCGGCATAATGGTAGGGTATGCGTCGGATACTAGAGGTTATCGCATATTTCTTAAAAATGAAAATAAAGTAATAGAAACATCAAATGTTAAATTTAGTGAGAGAATTAAGTGTGTGGAAGCCGAACTGGAACCCAGTAAGAGTAATAAAAGATTTGTATATTTTCAAAAAAATGATATGGATTTAACCAGTCTTGAGCAAACGCATGGTGAAATCGCCCTCCCCCCAGATGAAAACATCGTTTGGATTAGACGTGCTGTTCCACGAAAGGATGAAACGCGAGTTGATATTTATTATAACATTGAGGGTAAAAATATGCGTTTAAGATCCGGTAATGAGGTAGAGAAATACTGTAAAGCGCATAACATTAAATTTGATAGTAATCTGTTTGATTTTAGTGGTAAAAACACTTATTCAGGAAAAGTGACAGATCAAATAAATTTAGATGAGACAACGGACAATTGTCAACCCGAAGCGCTTAATATAGAAATAAAAATTCCCAGTAATTATAATGAATGTATGTCGTCTGCGGAAGTCGAAAAATGGCAGTGTGCTATGGCCGAAGAATTAAAGATGATGCATGCGCGTAATGTGTGGGAACTAGTCCCTAAACCTGATAATAAAAAAATTATAGGGAACCGCTGGGTATATAATTTGAAATGTGATGAAAATAATAGGATAGTAAAATATAAGGCCAGACTTGTAGCGCAAGGATTCGCGCAATATAGAAACGACACATATGACGAAGTTTTTAGTCCGGTAGTTAATTTTTCATTAATCAGACTATTCTTTTCAATTCTTGTGTGTTTCTTTAATTGGTGTTACTGTCAAATCGATATTAAATGTGCGTATTTATATGCACCACTACAGGAAGAAGTTTACATGTATCAGCCACAGGGATTCAAAGATCCCAACCATCCTGATCACGTTTGCCTACTTAAAAGAGCTTTGTATGGTTTACGGCAGAGCGGTAAAGAATGGTTTTGTGAACTTGACCGAACACTAGAAAAATTAAAATTTAAAAGACTAGAATGGAGTAATTGTACATACGTATATAGTGATAATGTTGTTCTTCTTGTGTATGTCGATGACATTTTGATTTTTGGAAAAACATTGGACTGCGTCAACCACATTGTAAGTTTGTTCAAAAATGAATTTGATATCACTGTTTTAGGAAAAACAAAAATGCTTCTAGGAATTGAATTTGAAGAAAAGTTTGGAAAGTTATACATACACCAACACAAGTACATAGATAAAATTTGCGAACAATACAAAAGTTTTAATTTCCCACTATCAACTCTCCCCATTGTTAAAGGCTGTATCCTGTTAAAGACGGACAGTCCTGCATCAGAATCGGAAAGAAATGAAATGTTAAAGTTACCATATAGAAACGTTGTGGGATGTTTGTCGTATCTCGCGAACCGTACGAGACCAGACCTTTGTTATGCTGTAAATATTTTAGCACAATTCCAAGAAAACCCCGGTGTAAAGCATTGGAACGCATTATTGCGATTATTGGGTTATGTTCAATATACAAGAGATTATAAACTTAAGTTGTCAGATGTAACTAATGTAGAAATTAACTGTTATAGTGATTCAGACTTCGCATCCAATAGAGATGATCGCATTTCTATGGGTGGGATATTGCTGTTCATGAGTAAAGCGCCCGTGGTTTGGCGTACGTTCAAACAAAAGTTTGTAAGTCTTTCTACCATGGAATCGGAATTTGTTACTTTAACGGAAGCTTCTAAAGAAGTTAGTTGGATAAAACACATCTTAGATGAATGTAATGAATTGGGAATTGCTGAATTACAATTAAAAGACAATAAGATATTTTGTGACAATGAGGCCGCGATTAGATATGCAAAATCGCCTATTGAGAATATTCGATCTAAGCACATTGACGTAAAACTACACTTTATAAGGGATTTAGTAAATGATGGACTTTTTGAACTTAGATATGTTCATAGTAAAAAGAACTTAGCTGATGTATTTACGAAGCCACTCCACAAACATGGACTGAATAAGTTTTGTGAGGTTATATTTGAACGAAGTGTATAATATAT
Organism: Cheiracanthium punctorium; assembly: GCA_038373885.1. Classification (NCBI taxonomy): domain Eukaryota; kingdom Metazoa; phylum Arthropoda; class Arachnida; order Araneae; family Cheiracanthiidae; genus Cheiracanthium; species Cheiracanthium punctorium. The sequence continues at coordinate 12,430 of JAWZYV010019512.1, forward strand.
TGTTTTCTTGCATAAGAATATTTGTGGTTTGTGATTTAAAAAAAAAAAAAAAAAAAAAAAAAATTGTGTGTTTGTAAATAATTCTGCAGAATACGTCTAATAAGGTTTATTGTATTGTATTGTGTTGCATCGTTTAATATATATATACTAAAATGTTTTGAATTTAAATGTGTAAAGGTTTTGGGAAAGTTATTTTGAATTTTTTTCATGTTTTGATAATGTACTTTTTTTTTGCTGCGATCACGGTGCATGAGAGGGGGCCGCTTGCTAGCCTCCCGCGCGTTTGTTTCCCCTCTCCGGCGTTCGCCGAAGTCCGTCCGCAACTTCACTCGCCGCGTGACGTCACGTTTTCTCCCGCGGTTCTTCTTTGGGTTTTTCTCATGAGCCGTGATCGCTGCAGCATATCTCCATAGTAACGGAGACTGCAGCATATCTCCATAGTAACGGAGACATTTTGTTTCTGATTGGCCGGTCAGAACCTTGTTTTATGCAAATTAACTGTTGCACATGTGAATTGTACGTATATAATGTGGTTCCTTTTGCCTGCGAGTTTTTGCATTTCTATGGCATGCTATTCGTTTCTAGCCTCTGTATATTCTGTGTATGCTAGTTCTGTAAGACGCTCAGCGAGCGTGAATGTATTTGAACTTTATAATATTTATTTTAATTAAAGAACTTTTGGTTTCTTAATGATGTCTCATAATTTCAAGTGTTAAATCACCACTGCTGGCAAAATGCGAATAATATCTTCTAAGACTTCTTTCGGACCAAAACAATTGGCGAGGCCCAGGGACTAGTCGACGGCTCAATGACGTCATCACGCTGCATCTCCTCTAAAAGTCTGCTCACCTCTTCTTGCTTAGCAAACGGCAGCCGCCTAGGATGTTGCTTGATGGGAGAACGGCTGCCTGTATCTATCCTATGTTGAGTTAAGCTCGTACGGCCAAAGTCACCCGAAGTACGGGAGAAGAGGTCTTCAAATTCGGCTATTACTTTCTCCGCAGCGCTTCTCTGTTCTGCCGTTAACTCCACGTCTTGTATTAATTCCTTCGTCAGGCACTCGGAAGATTTAGCTGTCGTTTGGCTGATGTTCTTATTAATGCAGGTAACAGGAGTGCATGTCGCCAACACTTCATTTTTCTTTATCACCTTCGACTTGTCCGTCACATTTACTACTCTAACTGGAATTTCTGTTCTTGACAAGTCCACAAGTGTTGCTCCCACAAGTACTCCTCTGACGGAATCACTATTGTTTGGGTGTTCGATTAATCCAAAACGGAATTTATTGCTTTCTTTTACTGTTCCAGAAATTATTGAATCAGTTCTGGGAGGTAGAGTGATATCAGTCTGGGCTATTATTTGCTGAACAGGCAAAACAGTTTCATTTCTAATATCGAACGCAGCTATTTCTTCTGAGTCTGAACGAAGCTCATTATTCTTAAAGTCCAAGTTAAATTTGTGCGATTTTAAAAAGTCGAGTCCGAGAATAAAAGAGTCTGTAATATTGGCGACAAATACCACATGGTCGTATCTGGCATTTCCAAACGTGATTTCTACTTGCGCTTTTCCGCCCACTTCGATCTTGTCACCTGTCACAGTCTGGAGGGTCAGCGAGGGCGGAGTCCAGATAATCTTCAAGTTCAATTTCTTGGCCAGATCCGTGCTTATGATGGTTACGTTCGCTCCAGTATCAATCACCATGTGGCATGGGGAACCATTAACATATCCCAGTACGAAGAGTCCATTACTGCCGCCATTCACTGATGAAATCTGTAAGACTTTCAAACGAGGCTTTTGAATATCCCTCAGCCTCTGTTCCTGAAAGTCGTCTCTTTTCTGTCTTCCTTCATGGGCTTCTCTGGTGCATTGATAACTGCGATCTTTACGACGAGAGTTCTTTTGTGCGTCACAGTATTTTCGTAAATGCCCCTCGCTGTTGCACCTCCAACATTTTACTTTCTTTGGGCCATCCTCGTTCTATCGGATCTTAATTTTCGTTCTATGAGATCTTCAATTCTCTTCAATCTGTTCTCGACGCTCTCTGTGTCTTGGTCAGCTTCCTCTTGGACCGTGACCGCTCTGACAGCATGCCGATCTTTTCTCACGGCCCGCTGGGCTGCCTCTAGCTTCATTGCGAACACCAGAGCAGACTTCAAATCCTGATAATCCTCCAACATAAGTGACTTTTGGGTTTCTGGATCACGGATGGCTTCAATAAAATGACGCACCGCCATTTCTTCTCGGACATTATCAAGGTGGTCCATGTAAGCTAGATGACAAAGCCTATCTATGTTCGAAGCCAGCTCTTGAAGGGTCTCGCCAGATCTCTGCATCCTTGACTTAAGTTGGATTCTACTATATTCTTTCTGGCACTTCTCTCCGAATTTCATCTCCAAGGCACTGGCGAGGGCGTCAAAATCTCCTATCTTCGTCGCTCCGATAGTTTACAATACATTAATTGCATCTCCGCTAAGGGAAGCGGCCAGTTGATTAGCTTTCTCGGACTCGCTCCAACCATTGGCTCTGGCGACGATTGAAAATTGGGTCTTGTAAGCCTTCCAGGGAGTCTTTCCGTCATAAGGCGTTAGTTTCACTGCTGGGTGGCGTGACGACAACCTGATGTTTTCTGGTACCTTTCCCAGCTTTACCAGACTGTCCAGTTTTTCTTCTAACTTGTGATCGATCTTTTCCTCAATTCTTTCTTCGTATTAGCAAGCTAAAACACAGCTTCTATAGCACTATCAGTTCACACAAAACAAGCGTACTCAGAGCTCTTCACACATTGAATGTTCAACTCGCAACTGACTGGCTTCGGGGCGATGCCCGCTTCTATAAATAGCCGACGCAGGAGGTACAAGAGGTTTCCAGAAAAGTCAATTTCTCGAGGGTTCTACATAAAGCGTGAATTTTGATTACGTCATAGAAGAGAAATGTTAGGTTATTATGCGTTTTTAATGCAGGAAAAACAACTTCCAGGCCCCATTGGGAAAATCGCGCCAAATGACCAAAAAGTCGCCAAGCTTGGCGACTTTTGGCGAAATATCGCCAAATTTGGCGCCAAAAATAAGTCCTCAAAAGTGAAGAGATCTAAGCTCTAGGACTAATATTTCTCGAGATTTCTAGAAGCCCATAGAAAAACATATGGGAAAGCGAAACCTCCGTATCTCCGGTTCTAATTGGCCGATTTTGATGCAACAAAAAGCAAAATTTATCTATTTGAAGCGTAGAATACGAATTTTAAACCATTTTAAGCCCCAGAGCAGCGGGTTGCCCCGAAAATTCGTAACATTACTAGTATATTTTTTAACCCATTTATGCCTAGTGTCCCTTTTTTTGGGACGGCATTTTCGCTATTAGTCGAAAACGTTATTTATTTTTCCTAGCCTTTATTCTTGAGTATTGAGCCTCAACTTTACAAAATATTTTAACATGACAAAGTAGGATGTTGATATTTTGATTTTTATGCATAAAGATTTTAAAAGAAATTATCCCTTGTTCTGGCGTGAATAGTAACCACATGCTCTGTATAGTTAACGCCATAATTAGAAGTCTTCTAGAATACGCCTGCCCCCTTTTTTCCAACGTCCCTCCCTCTGTGATTAACACCTTGGAAGTCATCTACAACGCTGCGCTCCGCGTGGCGACTGGACTCCCGAAATGGACCCCCATCCCCATTCTCAGGAGGGAGGCTGGGGCCTCCTCCATGGCTGCCCGCCTTTCCTATCTAACGAAGAAATTCATCATTCGGCAACTAGCACTTTCTCCCGGGCATATAATTTGCGATAAATTATGGTCTCGGCACCTGGCTCCCAATGCTAAACCTATCTGGCACCAGCCTATGCCTGATCTTTTAGACTTTTTTAATATAGATATCTCCCACATTTTAAGATTTTCCTGGCCTCCTCCCCCTGGGGTCCCTCTAAATTTTGAAATTATTACCAAGGGGCTGTTCTTTCAAAACCATGATATCCCGCAAAACATGGTGGTGGGCGCCTGGAACGAGTGGTACGATTGCCTGGACAATGACACAATGGTAATTGCTACGGATGCGTCCAAAGACACAGTGAAACGTCCGTTGCTGCAGTAGCTTACCCGGCGGACCTGTCAGAAGCCTATTTAGTTCCTAATGTGGACTCTGTCTTCACTGCTGAGGCCCTCGCTATCTGCGTGGCTGCTACTCGCCTCGCTAGTTCTGGGGGCAAATATGTTATCCTTACTGACAGTATGTCTGTTCTGGAGGCTCTCAGATCTGCTTCTCTGCGATCCCCGAAGGTTATCCTCTGGTTATATAATTGTCTATACAACGGGAAAAATGACAAGGTATTTTCCCTGGTGTGGTGCCCTGGGCACAAAGGTATCCCTCCGAATGAGCAGGCTGACAGTCTGGCTCGTAACGGCCCCTATAACTGCGCCAGCCTAAATAAGATATCCCCCGAGGATATTATGTCTCACATACGCACTAACTGGCGGGTGGAGACTGATTATGCCTGGATAAACAGCGACTACAGTCACAACTTTGAGCACCTCTCTACGGACCGTACGTACTGCAAATGGCTAAATTCTAGGCTACTCGATACTCTGATAGCTAGGTGGCGGACTAAAACCCTCCTTACGCGGCGTAAACTTTTTCAAATGAAGATGGTGGACTCCCCACTCTGTATGACTTGCTTTACCCATGAAACACCTGACCACTTGCTACTGTCCTGCGTTCGCCTCTCTTCGGAACGGAATCAGTTGTTCAACGACCTTAACATCCCCAGCTCCGCCGATTATTCCCTAATTATGGGGAAAGTGACTTCTAGTAGAAAAGCCTTGCGGGCATTCGCCCGCTTTTCTTCTGCCGCTGTCAGCTTCTGAGTTTGAAGTCGACGGGCTTGAGTTTTTATATGAGAGGCTCCGCCTCTCTCATTTCTTATGCATGGCTTCATGTTGTCTTCTTCATCACTGACACAATTCTTGAGCCCGGGAGTCACCCGGGTAGCTCAGGGTCCTTTTTTATTTTAGTTCTAGCCTGGTTTTTGGCCTCTTGTCTGTTGTATGAAATATGTTTGTTGGCGATATGGATTTGATATGGTCCCTGGAAATATTAGAAGCCCCGATGAAGGGATAGTAATACCTCTTCTGTTTTCCTTGTTTGGCTGGAACGAAGCCGTCCTGCTAGGATGAAGCACATGTCCCCAAACCAACCAACCAACCAATCCCTTGTTCAAGAAGTTGACATCAGAAATTTATCTGTTATTTCTGTTATCAGTAAAAATCGAAGAAAGTCGCAAAAATATCCAGGCACAAATGGGTTAAAATAGATTTTTTCTAAAACAAATGGGAAAAAATATCATTTAAGTATCTATCATTCTACATATGCGCTTGTCACTACTATGTCTACCTTCTGGAGACATCAAGTTTTCTCTTGTTATGCTCAACAGTGATTCCTATAACTAAAAATCATGTAAATGAACAAGTTTATATAAGGCTTTCGTAGATTTTTTCCCTTTATTACTTGAACCAGTTGATCTCTAGAGCTGATACATTATGAAATGTTAGCGTCGTTCTCCAGTCTCGTTGCATGGACGGTTGCCCCTAATTGAGCTGTTAACTTCTGCTTCAGTGGTACTCCAGAGTGCGATGATTCACTGTTTCGCATAATTTAGAACATCTTCATAAAAAAGATATATGATTTGTGGCTGTACTCTAATAAATATAAGACAACACCAGATGCAGAACTAAGAGAAAAGTATGGAGGGAGATAGTACCAAATGAAGGACATCAGTTGCAGCTGTTACCCAACTGGACAGATGAACTACTACTCATCGTTGTGGATGGGACTAGGCATGAAGATAGATATATAACTATCCTGTTGGACCATGTCCACCCTTTAATGCAAATTGTTCTTTAATCCAATCGAAAATTTTCGGGATCTGCTCAATCCTGCTGTGAGAGAGGAAAATCAAATATCTCGGTTTAAACTAAAACTTTACTTGGAAGATAACACATCAGTATTCCAAAGGTAGAAACGGGCTTATTGGGACGCCACGAGCGAGAGGTTTTGAAGTCATCTAGTGTGCAACGCTTTTGTTAGAAATTGATATCGTTGGGTAAAGCCACGCCTTGTTGGAAGACAGTTGTTCCTGTAAATAGGATATGTTGGTAGAAGTTCAATTCCAGCCTCCGGCTTCATTGCTTTATATGGCGAAAACTGCTCGTGGCGTCGCCAGGGCATGACTATAACAATTTTGTGGACAGGCATTTTTAAAATTTTGTGGCTTTATATATAGGTCTTAACTTCACAGATAAGCACATGTTGGTTGGAGAGTGCCCGGGAAACAAAAATCCCACAACTCTCATTCAGTATGTGCGGAGTTGTGAGTCCGTAAAAAGATGAAACAAAGATTACGAAATTAAAAAGTAGTTAAAATGAGCCTGCACAGTGAAAATTTAAAAGGAAGCTTAAGAGTGCAGTGCAAAATGAGGGTGATTAAATGCCTGGGTTGCTTGAGTTTAGTGTGATGAATGCGAAAAATACAAAAAGATTAAATGCCCCAGAGGGGGGGGAGAGAGAGAGAAATTTCCGTGTAGTTATCATTTTGCCGAAAAGACCTTTTGACCCTACTTTTTGACAGTCCCCACTCCGCTCTCCTCCGGAGTGAGGGATCCTGTAAAAATTACTTCTCTGTTATCAGTCTTTCGAAAAATCTGAATAAACGAGTCCCGTCCGAAGCAGAACCCCCCCCCTATGCCACCCTCGAAAAACTCCTCCCCGGAAGCTCGTGTCGGTGATCGAAAGTTTATGACCCCTGCACGTGTTGGGGAAATCTTGACCTGTGACCTCCAGCTACATGGTCAGAGCGGTGAAGTAATAGTTTTCAATCCAGTAATCCTTATTATAATACAAAAAAACACTGGCGTATATTGACGCTTATAACGTTTCTAAGTTACGGTATATTTAAAATCTCATTGTTAATGGCGTTATTATTAATTTTTTAAACTGGCAGTTTTTCAGTGAATGTTTTACAATTTAGGGGGGGGGGGACCCCTCGGCACACTCCTTAAGTGCGCCCAGACTCTAATTATGGATTAGCTTGTAATATTAAGATTTAAATAAATATCAGAATGCTGAATGATAAATTATAGATGGAATAAATTGGCATTTTTAAGGAGACTTAAATTTTAGAAAATGTTATTAAAAATAACTTTCTGAAGCTTTCATAAATAATTGTTTTAAAAATCTAAGCTTGCCTCCCCAAAAATATAATTTCAAGTTCAAAACACATTTATTTTGATATCAATAACAATAAAAGAAAAAACTGACTAATATAAAAAGTTATAGATTCCCCCCCCCCTTTCAATTAAACTCCCAATTTCCCGAAGAAAATTTTTATTTTGTGCTCGACAAAGCTTCGAAATTTTGCGCTTCTACCCCATCAGGGAGCTTAGCTGTAGGTTTTAAACAGACATTTATACGGAAGAGGGGGTAGAGCCGCCTAAAGATCGCCATTTATTATTGTATCAATAGATAATCTACCTTATTTAGAGGATACTAAAATCTTTTTAGGGAAGCACTCCCACTAAAATTAAGCAACTGTCTTATCCCTTCAATGCAGCGCAAAAAAAGCACCCAACATCCAGTTAAATAATATCCTCACATTCATTACAAAACAAATTTATGTCCATCTATAATAATAAAAATCTGGAGTGACTCCACTCGACTTTCCGAATACTTGATACCATGCGTTTAAATAAATTTCATTCAAATCAGTCGGATCTAGTGTTCAGGCATTAGTGCACTTAATTTGATTGCACATGATTTGAGTGTATAGGCCGGAATGTATAAGAATACTTTTTTGTGTCCATATAAAAAACTGTAAGGCGTACACTCGCTAAAATTTATGCAGTATGTAAGACTGTGACCTATAATATGCGCACCTAATTTGATGTCACTCGAATGAACCACTAGCTCACTTTAAATGATGTGCGTCCTTAAGCCATCATATATAAGAATTACTTCTTGCGAGTTTGTGAAAGAACTATCAGCTCTACACATACAAAAATCTATACAGATCATGAGACCGTGACGTATAATATACATACCCAATTTGGGCTCAACCGAATGCAGCCTATAGACACTAGCGCTCTTTCAGGAATTCTGTACATGGGCCATAATGTAAAACAACAACGATTTTTTGCCCTGTCAAAAAACTATATAAGTCCTATACTCAGCAAAATCTATACATGTTGTGTGGCGATGACCTACAATATACATACCCAAATTGAACTTCTTCGAATGCACCATATAGACTCTAGCTCATTTTAAATGATTTTCGTCCATAGATCGTAATGTATAAGAATTATTTTTTGCAATCACGTGAACAAACTAGTGTTGCAGAAAAGTATGATTGATTCTTCTGTTCGTTCTTCTAAAGTGCAATATATGTTGAAAGTTCTATTAAAAAGTCCACTTGTCAAGATGGTACTCGAACTTTATTCCTTCTAGAACTTAGTCGAACAATCAGCTGTACAAAATTCACGGGCACTAACGGCCAGTAACTGCAGTCCGCTGAGTACAGAATCTTTCACAGATGCTGTAATTCACACACAAAATAAAACAGTTCCACAAGCTAAAATTCAGTGGAAATACTTGAGGAAAATCATAAACACAGCATTCGCAAACGAGTTTCTGGAATCAAGCAAAATATTGCTTATAACAGCAAAATTCTCAGGCTAATGCAGTGGCAGAACGCCCTGTTTGACGTCGGTATCGCTCGCAGTCTACCGCAAGACTGACTCGACAGGGGCGTCCATATTTATAGGTGTTGCATAAGCCAGGAGAAATTTCTTGAAGATTCCCTTTAAAGCGCGAATTTTCATTACGTCATAGGAATACAGTTGAATCATTAGGCTATTGCGCAATTAAAGCAGGGACACAAACATTACAGGCCCGATTGGTAAAATTGAACCATATACCCGAAATATCGCCAGGCTTGGCAACCTTTTGGCGAAATATTGCCAAAATTTTCGCCAAAAATAAGTCCCCAAAAGTGACGTCAGATTAGTGCTAGCATCACTATTTCTCGAGATTTCTAAAACCCAAAACTCCATATGTCCCGTTTCAATTAACCTATTTTGGTGCAACAAAAAGCAAAATTTAATTATTTGTCGCACAGAATACGAGTTACTAGTTTAGTCTCTGGAAAAGCGGGTTACCCCAAAAATTCCTAACACTGTCAACTGTACACTTACCAAAATCTTTGCAAATCATGTGACCGTGCCGTGACCTTTTATAGACATGTCCAATTTGTGCTCAATGGAATACACCGTTTAGAAGCTAGCGCACTTTCAAGAATTTTCGTACATTGAGAATAATGTAAAAGAAATCTTTTTCGCAGTCCTGTAAAAAAACTATAAATCCTATACTCAAAAATCAATATCGGTCTTGTGATGGTGACCTGCAATGTACATACCAAGTTTGTGATCAATCGAATGCACCGTTTAGGAGCTATCGTGTTCACTCTCATTACACGCAAACACACACACACATACATCTCGTAAAAATAGCATGAATGAACTCATAAGACCTCAAAACGTGTTAATACACCAAAATCTCGAAGTCGAATTTTTTCATGATTACAATACTTTCCTTACATGGTACATTAGGGTGATTTATAAAATTCAAGTTTTTATTTTTTTGACTCTCAACCCATAATATCATTCTATCTACTAAAATATGAATTGGTTATTAATTTCAGAATTTTTTATTGATATTTAGGGGTCGCTACCAACTCTCAAAATTTAAAAATTAACTGCAATAATGCCCTTTTGGGTCTACGCGTTTCCTTCTCTTCTCTACTTCCGGCCACCCCTATATCAAGCAAGTACCAATAAATTGAGCACTTCCCACTGCAAGAGGGGGGGGGGGGAGAGAAAAAAGAAAAAAAAAACATTTTATGCGTATGACATTCCCCAGCTTTAGTTAGCTGGACTGATATTTACAACATAAACAATCCTGCTTCTTACCTAGAGATAAAATCATTGAAATCCAAAGTGGTTGTGTTCGCTTGTGAATGCGACTTACTTTCGTTTTTTTTGTTTGTTTGTTTGTTTTTTTGTTTAGTGTTGTAATATTATTCATATAATGGCTTCAGATGTTATAAAAACAAGAAAAAGAGATGAAATATGGTTAATCGGACACACTTGCTCAGAATTAGTGCAAACAAGATTACCCTCAGTGCAAGAAGTAATGAGTTTATTTTTTCACTATAAAAATGTAATGAAAAAAGTAAATAGAGAATCAGCGTCATTAACTGCTGGTGGTGTGATGGCTATATGGGAAAAAGCAAGTATTCCCACCAAGGCAAAGCAACATGTTATCACAAAAATACTCAAATATTTCAAGGAATGGCAGAATTTAAAAAAAAATAAAGAAAATAAGGCAAAGCGTTCAGCAACAATCAAAGAAAAAGAAAACAAGTGGCAATCAAATTTAAATGTTCTGTTTGATATAGCTCACTCTAATGCTCTAAATATAATGAATATTGACGGAGATAAGCAATTTCTTAACCAAAGAAAAATGAACCGTCTTGGACGAATCGGTAAGATTGATAAACAGTATTCTAGAAAATTTGCTAAACAATTAGAAAAAGAAGTTAAGTTGGAAAAAATGAAAGAAAAAGAAAAAGAAGCAATAAATAGACTAACTGAGAAATACGATTTATTGTCATCTTCAGCTACTTCTTCTACAGAGAACAGGAGTGATAGTGACATGAGTCAAAGTCGTCCTAATTCTCCGAAGCCAGGACCTTCTTCAAGCAAAGATTTTTCGATACCAAGGAAACGAGGCCGAAAAACAATCCTAGATTCTAATTTAGCAACTAGTCTCGATGTCGCTAAATTGAGCGACCGGAAAGCAACTGTTGTTTTGACATCTACACTCAAAAGTCCAGGCTGTAATGTATCAGAATACAACGTAAGCTATTCCTCTATACGTCGCCAAAGAATGAATAATAGACTGCAGCTTGCTGAATCAATAAAATCTGATTTCCAACCCCAAACTACACTAACTGTGCACTGGGATGGAAAAATGCTCGAGGACATAACAGGGCATGAAGTAGTAGATCGTCTACCAATCTTGGTATCTGGAAAAGGAGTGGACCAGCTCTTGGCCGTTGCTAAGCTTCTAGATGGCAAAGGAGAAACCATGGCGTCTGCTATTTTCGAGACAATTTCATCGTGGAACTTACGTGATAAAATAAGATGTATGTGCTTCGACACAACGGCATCTAATACTGGGCGAATAAACGGAGCCTGTATTCTTTTGGAACAAAAAATGCAAAAAGAATTGATTTGGCTCCCTTGTCAGCATCACATCTTAGAAATCGTACTGGAAGCTGTCGTAGTATCAGCTATTGGACCATCCAGCGCTTGGA
>JAWZYV010019513.1:0-21508 GCA_038373885.1 Cheiracanthium punctorium
CTGTGTGTGAACAATAAATTACTCCTATTAGTAATTAGGTAATTAGGAGATTCGGGCAATTTAGTGATCTTTGTTCATTGGTTATTTGGCACCGACTCAAAATTACTTAGGTGTACTTACATTAGTTTAAGAAAAGTTAATTTAAAAAAGGTTTATTATTTTTTGCTTTTGAGTTTTTCGGCTGTTTAATTTTTTTGTTAAAAAGTTTTTATTTTAGTCAAAAGTTTAATTTGTCTTCTCTTAACCATACTCGAAATGTTGACTATTACTTGGTAGCATGGTTTTCATATTGATTATTAATTGGGGCATGAAAGCAAATTTTGCGAACCCTGTATGGTTCTCAGTAATCTAGCTATACCCCCCAACGCTTCCCTAAAGATTTTGAAACACTCATCTGAGATATCTCTCTATTCTAAAAAAAAGTAAAGGCCGCTGTCGCTAGCGCTGTCAAAGCTTGTATCCCTATCTTCTCCTAAACCGCGGGGATTTGAGTTTCGACTAAGGTGCCCACAGATTCGAAAAATTCCGAGGAACCTGCTAAGGTGACTTAAATTTCGAAAATCGAATTATTTTAGAAGATATTAATAAAAAACTGAAAAAATAAACATAATGGTTGCCAGATTTGGCATAAAATCATTCATTCCTTTGCAACAAAGCATTTCCAAGTATCTAGAATCGCGTGAAATTTACAAACATGAGTTAGAATTACGCCCATTTTACGCCAAAATAAAAACTATCTTTCTTCTATATTAATAAAACAATGTGTAAACTGTTAGTTTGTTTGAATGTGTCTTGCGTAGCTCGCAGACGAGTGATCGTAGACCTAGCAAGTTTTGTACGGAAATTTTCCATGACAATTCCCGACACACCTCGAAGCGATTTTTCCAAAATTCGAATTATTTTAGGAGATATCGATAAAAAACGTTTCGCAAAAGGCTAATTTTTGCTTTCCGCCATTTCCTAATTGTAACACCACAGTGGAAAAAGCGACGTTTAAGCTTATCTAGGTTGCCACATTCGACAAGTTTATTAAATGATTCAGACTCTTGAAGTAAAAATAAAAGAATAACGATTTTTTTTTTTTTTGTCTAGATTATTTGTAAGGCTGTTTTTAAAGTAAAATATCGTGTGCATGGGAAATCAGAGCAGGAATGAAATTTTTTATACTCAAAAGAAACATATTTAGAAATTTTCTGAGACTAAAATGTGCAACTTTTCAATTTGGCGAAAAATTACACGGTTTTGTGCGATTTTGAGGAGAAGATTCTAATGCTTGGCGCAATTTATCATAATTTATCGTCTGCTGAATACACCTGAAAATAAGTTTTTGAAATTTTCATTCAGTTGAAATTGTGCATTTTTCTGTGCAGCTTTTCTCCATCTATTAATGACTTTGTCATTTTATCTCTGACCCCCTTTATTGAAAATTGTATGAAAAACGTGTCCCAAAAATGCGACATAAAAGTATTCCACATAATTTTACATATATTTAAATACTATTAGTAGTCCACAACAGCTTTAATCTATTGTTACAATATTTCGTAAGCTATAGAATATGCTTTACATACATTTAAATACTATTAGTTCACAACAGCTTTAATCTATTGTTACAATATTTCGTAAGCTGTAGATAAGGATGGACGCGAGAAGAAAAATAGGAGTCTCGTGTCTCGCAAAATAGCCCAAAATCTTTGTCTAGTCTCGCAAAAATCCCTATATAGTAATGTTAAACATGTGTGTCTCGTCTCGCAAAAAAAGCGGTAAATCTCTGTCTCGTCTCGCAAAAAAGTGGTCTCGCGTCCATCCCTAGCTGTAGAATAGGCATCACCTGTTTTTTTCTATAAATAGGTTACAATAATATGAAATAAGTAACTCAAAATGTGTTACACAAAGTTGACAATTTACAAATAGTAAGTTCGCTTAGACAACAGGCGTTTAGAATGAGCGATTATTCGTTTTTCCAAAACAGAATAACTAATATCTTGAAAATGAAAAATAATTAAAATGCAGATTATTTTAAAGCCGGTTCCGTCCAGATGGATTATTTGCTACCAGTAGAAATATTTGGCGGCGTTCACTATGCCATTGTAGCAGTTATAGTACACTTTGGATATTTGGTAGCGCGACGAGATGGTATAATTCGTGGTGCTAAGTACGCCAATCTGCAAACGATTATGTAAATGAAAATATGGATAACGGTTTTCCGGTAACCTTAAATGAACAGTCATTATAGCTTGTGAGCATGTGTCAATCACCAAATAATGAAAACTCGCCATGGGTGGCAAGCTATCCTATCTGTTCCGTAGCTTTTATTAACTTTACATGTACGCAAGTCGCCCAATAATGAAAAAGCGCCATGGGTGGCCAATTCGCAAGGTGTCCAATAGGTTTCACATTATTAAAAATACAGCTGAAACAGACGTTCTGATTTTATTACACTTTAGCTCCTAATTAATATAACTTTTGAATGGCAACATTCAATATCATTGTGTTTCCGAGGAATGCCAATAATTTTTCCAGCGATTATAAGCGGAGTCCGCACTCCAGGTGGAGTCTAGCTCAGGACCCGTACAACACGGATTCCCATAACAAAATATCTTCCGTGTTATAAGGGGGAGGGGGTCTACTGTAGTGAGTGTGAAGTTTAAATTTTTATGTACCCATGAACATGCAAGAACCAAGCAATGTGTAGCTCAGTAACGTTCTATCGGATCCAATCTTCGGGTTTTGTCTGTTGAAATGATGTCTTTTTTACGAATAAGCCTTATTAGGGGCCGAATGCCTCATACGAAAAGCGAGCGTAGCGAGTCTGAGGGCCTTGGCCCCTAGTCCTATAAAAATATAAAGTTGGAAAGATGTCATACTTAACTAGATTTCAACACTCAATATTTCTCCATTTGGATAGAGCATTAAACCTTAAAATAACAATTTTTAATATAAAAATTCTAACAGTTTAAGTATAACTAAAACCTACTGCTTCGTAAGATATAAAATTATAAGCATGAAAAATGCACAATGTTCACATTTATGGTTCTACTTGCGTTGCAAGAAGTTGGTTTTGTTTCGTTTGAAAAGAAATCACCAATTCAATTTTTATTTCAAAGATTTTATTTTAGAAGAAATTTTACTAAGAAACCAGTTTAACACGCTGATGATAGAAAGGAATAATCTTTCCTTACGTTTTGAATAAATATGCGCCAAAAAATGGTTGATTATGCTTAAAAAAGCTATTTATTGTTTAATATCTGTTTCAAACATAACTTTAAAAAATGAAAAATGTGTAGGAAACAAGACTGTAAAACAGATAAGCAGTTAAAAAAATTACTTTTAATTTTCCAATTGAATGCAATACGATACGGAATCGATGTACTTTTGTAAATTAACATTCCCATTTAGCTTTAGTGTTACAATATTGTGTAGTAGATATTCCACGCATAATAATCGCACCTAGACTTTCAGCATGAAAAATTGACAAAAAACTGCGACTATTAGGCGAGTAAACACGGTTTACACTTTTAACGGTATTAACCTTTCATTTCACGCTATTAAACTTTTATAATTCACGCTATTAAACTGATGTTCCCAATTGGGAACATCAAATTAAGAAATCTTTAAATTTTATCAATATTTACTTGAAAAAATTAGCATATAAAGTTAAAAAGTGACTTGATTTTTTGAAATAAAAGTTGCTTGTCTGTCTTTACTGGCAAACTGGATAAAAAATTATGAAAATAGCCATTTTCATAAATTTTTACAGAGCTATCTTCATGCACCCCCCATCCCCTTCACTTAAATATAACCCTCTCGTTACCGAATTATGAAAAATCAGAGAAAATAAATCTGTCTAGCATTTAATGCATCTGAAATACTATTATTAATCATGCAAAAATATTTTTTTCTAATGTCGATTAATATTAGATTTTTCTAATGTTGTTAATTTCTGCATTTTCGAAGCATTTTATTATGCTAAAATTAATTTAAAAGGATGCACATATTAGGTAAAGATTGAGGAATAACAAAAAAAAACTATACTTACCTTAAAAAGAAAAAAAAGTGTGTGCGTGTAATCTTTACGCGCGATTGAAGTAAAACTTCTTTGACGTTGGATTCAGTTACAGCCAGATTCATTTTCTTTGTGGTGTTCATCCCCATGTTCTTAAACCGTTGTTCCGTCTGGAGGTTAGGTTAGAATCCAGGAAGTGTCCATGTATTATCCTTTAACTCTGTTCTTAAACCGTTTGCAGCCGGGGTTTGTTTCTTTGTGGTGCTCCATACCCGTGTTCTTAAACCGTTGTTCCGTCTGAAAATTGGGTTAGAATCCAGGAAGTGTCCATGTTGTCGTATTATTCTTTAACTGTTTTCTTATGCCGTTGTTCAGTCTGGAGGTTCGGTTTGAATGGGGAGAATGTCCATAGTCTAGTATTATTCTTTAACTGATGTTTCCTCTGTTTGTTGGGTTCGAATGCAGGTAGTGTAATTTTTTTGTGTTTTTCTATCACAGTGTTCTTAAGCCTTGATTTCGTCTGCCGGTAGGTTTCGAATTATTATTCTGTATCCGTGTTTTTAAACTGCAGGCTCTGTCTATTGTTTAGGATTGATTGCAGCCAGGGTCCATTTCTTTGTGGTGTTCCATCCTCGTGTTAAACCGCCTCCGTCTTGAGGTTGGGTTAGAATTCACGGAGTGTCCATTTGTTATTCTTTTATTCTGTTCTTAAACCGTTTGGAGCCAGTGTTTGTTTCTTTATGGTGTTATATACCCGTGTTCTTAAACCGTTGTTCCGTCTGGATATCGGGTTAGCATCCAGAAAGTGTCCGTGTTGAACACGGAGATATATTATAGGACTGGACACTCTCCATAGCTGCTATACTGGATTTTTGGTACCCCAAATAAGTTTCAACTATGTAAACATTGTAAATCTAGTGACGTGTTGCGATCCTAACAGTAAAAGAATAAAGCATTTCCTGTCCTGACTGATAACTAATTTTACTTGTTTTTAATTTTCCAGCCTAGCATGTGAACGAGATTACGAACGCGAGCACTAAATTTTAATTAACCCATTTGTGCCTGGATATTTTTGCGACTTTCTTCGATTTTTACTGATATCAGAAATAATAGATAAATTTCTGATGTCAACTTCCTGAACAAGGGATGATTTCTTTTAAAATCATTATGCATAAAAATCGAAATATCAACATCCTACTTGGTCATGTTAAAATATTCTGTAGAGTTGAGGCTCAATCATTGGCGTAGAGTTATATGGGCCCGTGGGGCTCGAGCCCCCCCCCCCCAATATATTGTGAATAGGGGCTGAGCCCACCCAATAATTTACCACTAAATACAGAAAACTAATTTATACTAACATAAAAAAAAGTATCCCATGCCATTTACAGAAAAAAAAAACCTTTAATTGTACTTTTAAAATTTTTCTTCTTTTGATTTCAATTATGATTTAGTATTCATTGTGACGCTACGTAACACACAATGTTACAGAGCAAGAGCCAGCGACCGCCAGACCTTCGTCATAGTATAAAAGCTGAAACTTTCTCTGCGCATACCCCCCCAGCAGAGGTAGGAACAATCGGCCACTATAAAGTTTGGATGATCGTGGCTTTGTCAGGTAACAGGTGGCAAAGGTGTAGAAATTGCCGAAAATTTCGTCATTTCATAAAGCTTGATTTTTTTTATATGTTCTTCTTCGCAGTACTGGAAATCACTTTATCCCTTGCCAGACACTTTTCCATCGTGGCAACCCCCCGCCAGACAATCTCAAAGTCTTGAAAAACGTAATTCTATTACGAGCGCGCTGCAAGAAAGTTCGCGCGTAAGAAAGTTCAGAAGTAGCAGTATAAAATGTGCTTGGCACTTTGTGACAACTTGACGTACTTCGTCGCAGGAGTTTTCGAACACAACAGTTTTCCATGACTTTGAGGTTGTCTGGCGGGGGTTTGCCACGATGGAAAAGCGTCTGGCAAGGGATAAAGTGATGTCTAGTACTGCAAAGAAGAACATATAAAAAAATGAAGCTTTATGAAATGACGAAATTTTCGGCAATTTTATACACCTTTGCCACCTGTTACCTGACAAAGCCACGATCATCCAAACTTTATAGTGGCCGATTGTTCCTACCTCTGTTGGGGGGTATGCGCAGAGAAAGTTTCAGCTTTTATACTATGACGAAGGTCTGGCGGTCGCTGGCTCTTAGACTATTACTATAAGCTGCCCTCGCCAGGCTCTGGTTAATTGAAATCAGGGCCGGTTTTAGGCATTTTACAGGCGTAGGCGAGAACTGATTTTACGCCCCTTCATATGAGAGATGGTTTTACGCCCCTTCATATATGAGATGTTTTACGCCCCCCCCCCTTCTTTCAACCACTTCCCTTATCACTCCCCTGCCCCGTGATCAGAAAAGCACTAAAAGTAATTTAATGAAATTGATTTATGTATTTTTAAATTTTATGAAATTTATATACTGTTAAAAGTTTGCAAAATATTGAAAGATAAAGCGTCCTTATTATTTTCTCTCAATATTAAGAATCACGAATCTATTTGAAAAATATTAATTGATATAATTATACAATTAATATAATTTTTGAAATGACTCATAATAATGAAAATAAAATCCACACTACTAGAATAAAAGGATTTTCACAATTAAATATTAAAATTCATGCTATGCTTTAATAGTCATTGAAATTTAATGGCAAAATTTTAGATGTAAACATGTAATCTTTGAACTTACCAAATGTTTGGCTGCTAGTCTCGGGAACAGGGACGTGCCAACGTCTTGGAAAGTGGGGGGGGGGGCGAACGATTTTTTCCGACATCGGTAGGGGGGCAGTTATTTCACCAGCCCCTCATACCCCCCTCCACCAACAAATGTTTTTAAAATAAAAGGTGTCAACCTTGGTACCAGGAAAATTTTTGTTTGTACTTCTATAGCTCATTTACAATAATCATTTTCTTCAAGGGACGGGGCAGCTATTTCGCCCCCCCCCTCCAATTTTTATAAGTAATCGGCTTCAATCTTTTTTAACCTCATCTGTACACCCTCTCAAAAAACTATTCGAGTGTAAGCCAAATTTCCTGCAAACTAATTAATTTACCGATTTTTTTTTTAAATCTCAATAGTTTGCTTAAAATAACAGTTTTCTTCCTGCGGAAGGGGATGGGTGGTGACAGCTATTTCGCCACCCCCCCCCCTTCCGTTTGAGCTAGCAAAATTTTCGTTTATGCCTCATTAGTTTGTTTAAATGACCGTTTTCTTGAGGGGAAGGGCTGGAAAAGTTGCTTCCCCCATCCTGAAGAAGAAAACTATTGTAAGCAAACTATTGAGGGGGCTAAAATACAGAGGGGGAGAATTATATACTTCGCCCCTTCTACTCATTTACCGAGGGGGCGATAAACCCCCTGCCCCCCCTGTTGGCACGTGCCTGCTCGGGAATCGCTAAATGAAAATGGTTCATTTCACTTTTCTTATTACAATTTTCATTCAAAAAGTTTCCTACAGTAATAAGTAGATACAGTAGCTTTACTGTCGTTATCGAAGAAAAAATGAAATTACTCGTTTGATATTGTTTTACTGATATTACTTTTCCATTCCACTTATATTAGGTTATTAATTAGACTGTATTTATATGACATTGAGAAGTTTGAATCGTTATGACATTATATACTATTCCACTTGATTTATCAAAGACATATGCATACATTATTTATAACATGTTCCCCATTCCCCCTCCCACCCTTATTTAATATTTACAAATAAAAAATTTTGTGGTAAATAATTCTTAAAAGAAATTATATCATATCATATATATATATACACTCATGTCCATAAATTAAGGATAATTCAGAATCCACAGAAATTGATCTCTAAAATAAAAATTTCACCTGTGGAATGATCACACACATCTTGAAGAAGAATATGCAAATTACAGGAAACCACCAGATGGCGTGGATGGTACGTCACAATGACGAGAGTGTAAGAGAGGGGTATATAAGGAATGGTGGTAAAGAAGTAAAATTGTTCACAAGCGCTGTGAAAGCCTTTCAGTGCAAAAACCGCATAGTTAGGGCACAAAGGAGGCATTTGGATGATGTTTTACGTGGCAGAATTATCGGACGACTGGAATGTGGACGTACCCAGCTGGAAGTATCCGAGGAACTTGGAATCACCCAGAGTGTCATCTCCAGGCTTTGGCAACGATTCCAAGATGATGGTAATGTGAGTAGACGTTACAGCACAGGTCGCCCCCGAGTTACAACGCGGAATGAGGACCGCTATTTGGCAGTTACTGCCAAAAGAAACAGACGGAGTACAGCATCAGACCTGTCTCGTCAGCTCTCTTCAGCTACCGGTACGACAGTTTCAAGGCAGACCGTGTACAGACGCTT
The DNA here is from genome assembly GCA_038373885.1 of Cheiracanthium punctorium. Classification (NCBI taxonomy): domain Eukaryota; kingdom Metazoa; phylum Arthropoda; class Arachnida; order Araneae; family Cheiracanthiidae; genus Cheiracanthium; species Cheiracanthium punctorium. The sequence continues at coordinate 8,396 of JAWZYV010019513.1, forward strand.
AGGGCACATTGGTCTATATGCTCGTAGGCCTGTCAGATGTGTTCCACTTACCGCAACTCACTGTCGCCTGCGATTAACCTGGAGTAGAGAGCATGCATTGTGGACACCGCAACAGTGGTCTTGTGTGATGTTTTCCGACGAGTCCAGGTTTAGTTTGGAGTCTGATTCTCGCCGGACATTCATCTGGAGAGCGCCAGGTACCCGTTACCACCAAGAGAACACCATTGAAAGACACCGTTACGGTGGTGCAGGATGGCTCGTTTGGGGAGGAATTATTCTTGGTTCCAGAACTGACCTGCATGTTCAGAGTGTAACGATGACAGGCCACATCTATCGGGATGTCATTCTGGAACAACATGTACGTTTGTTTCGGGGCGCCATGGGTGTTGAATTTGTGTTTATGGATGACAACGCCCGTCCTCACCGTGCAAACATTGTAGACGAATGCCTTCAATCGGAGGATATCACCCATATGCATTGGCCAGCATACTCACCGGACTTGAATCCAATAGAGCATGTGTGGGATATGCTTGGCCGACGAATTGCAGCCCGTCAACCCCCTCCCACATGTCTACCGGAATTCGGAGTGCATTGCTTGATGAGTGGTTGTAATATTCCCCAAGATCAGATTGATCATTTGATACTCAGCATGCCTAGGCGTTGTCAGGCCTGTATTGCATCGTCCGGGAGACATACTCCGTATTAACCATCCTACTAACCATGTTATACTGTTTTTTGTAAATAGGTTCTTTTTTGAAATTTGGTCAAGGGAGTAAAACTTGCAATTTTTATTAATTATGTCAAACATATAGCATCTTTTTTGCTCTTTACTTTTTGTTTAATAAATAGACTTTACAAATAAGTCAAATTTGTTTTGCTTCTTTCTCTTTCTTTGCCTGAACTTCATTATCCTTAATTTATGGACATGAGTGTATATATATATATATATGTCGATGTTTTCAATGAATAAAAAATAAATATTCTCTGCAAAAAAATAATTTTAATAAAGTGTAAGTAAATAAAGCATAAACTTAAATGAAATCAGTTTTTAAACGAAGTTAGCGTTATAACAATTTACATTGTTACATTTAAACATGTAGTAAACATTTAAAAAATAAATTCAAATAACTCATAATAATGCAAATAAAATCCATGTATTTAATTAAAAAATCTGAAGTGACTCCACTCGACTTTCCGAACACTTACGATTAAGATCATTGCCAAGCATTTAAATAAATTTTAATCGATGAATAATTCAAACATATACACCAAATTGAAGCTCCATCGAATGCACCGTTTAAACGCTAGCGCACTTTCAAGAATTTCGGCCCATGGGCCGTAATGTAAAAGAAATCTTTGTCGTAGCCCTGTGGAAAAACTTTAAGTCCTATACACACCAAAATCAATACCGGTCTTGCGACGGTGGTTTATAACATATATACCCAATTTGAGCTCAATCGAATGTACCGTTTAAACGCTAGCGCACTTTCAAGAATTTCTCCCCATAGGCCATAATGTAAAAGAAATCTTTGTCGTAGACCTGTAGAAAAACTATAAGTCCAATACACACCAAAATCAATATTGGTCTTGCGACGGTGGTTTATAACATATATACCCAATTTGAGCTCAATTGAATGCCCCGTTAGGAGCTATCGTGTTCACTCACTCACACACACATACATACATACATCTCGTAAAAACAGTATAAATGAATTCAGAAGACCCCAAAACGTGTAAATACACCAAAATCTCTAGGTGGAATTTTTTCATTATTACAATACTTTCCTGACATGGTACATGTTCGGAAAGTAAAAGTGTTAAGAATTTAAATTAAAAATTCATTATAAGAGTTTAAAGTAAAAATTCATGCTACGCTGCAATGTTTATGGAAATATAATTGAACAATTGTACATGTACACGCTTAGTCTTTGAACTTACGCCTTGCATGGTTTTCTCCGAAACCTCGCTTGAATACGGGCTAGAATCCCTTAGAAAGTCCCCGCGGTGAGTATCCCTCCTATAGGCTAAGGACCCTAGTTCAGTCAGTCGGCCTTAATCCACAAACAAACATATTTTGTTGCTAGTCTCAGGAAACATCGTTTGAACATGATTCATTTCATTAGAATTTAGATTATTAAAATTTTCATTTATTCATTCAAAAATAATTTTCCTAGTAATACACTAAGTAGATATTGTTTTGACATTCTTTCTTATTACAAAAAATATACCTTTCTGAAAAATCTTTTTTTGAATATTTGTTTTAAATGTGTTTTAGATTATTAAATAGACAATATTTATGTATTATTGAAATGTTTAAAGCTTTATGAAGTTAGATGCTGTTGTACTTGTATGTTTAAAGGAATGTACAATGTGCTTATATTAATCGCAACCTCTTCCTCTCTCTATTTTAAGTATTTCAAATACAATATTCTACAGGTACTCTTTCATTTAAAAAAAAATAATAAATAAAATTAAAAAAAAAAAAAAAAAGCAAATTTGGGTATTTTTTATGAAATAAAAATAAATAACCTCAAAACATTTAAATAAAGTATGATTATGAATTTCAATCACCTTTTAAACTGTGTTTACATTATAAGTCTTAGTTTTTAAACTACATTTCGACTTGTCGACAAAAAAACTAATCTATCAAATAAGTCGTAATAATGCAAGTAAAATCATTTAATCAATTATAATCTATATAAATAAAATTAGACTTTTGTCTGTACATTTCTTGGAATTCAAAAATTTTGCGATTTCTATCCGTTTCAAGCACCCGGGATTCCGATGCGACCCTCAAAAAAAAGTTTGTCTGTCTGTCATTCTGTCATTCTGTCCGTGACGCTTTTTTTGTTTAAGCATCACGTAAAAATGACTGAAGCGAATGATATGAAATTGGGTGTCATGATAGGTAGTCACTCAACTTAAAACATAGGCGTCGAATTTTTAAAAAATCTTGATTAGATTTTCCGATTTTGCGAAAATCGTTTCAAACTGCGTAAATTTGTGTTCAAGCATCACGCAAAAACGACTGAAGCGAATGATATGAAATTGGGTGTCATGATAGGTGGTCACTCAACTTAAAACATAGGCGTCGAATTTAAAAAAAATCTTGATTGGATTTTCGGATTTTGCGAAAATCGTTTCAAACTGCGTAAATTTGTGCTCAAGCATCATGCAAAAACGACTGAAGCGAATGATATGAAATTGGGTGTCATGATATTATTGGGTGTCATCTAATTAAAAAAAATCGATCAGATTTAGAGATTTTGTGAAAATCGTTTAAAACTGAGTGAATCTTTGTTCCCGCATTACGTAATAACGACTAAAGCGAATGATATGAAATTGGGTCACACGATAGATGGTTGCTCAACATTAACTATAGGAGTCCTATTTTTTAAACATTTTTATTAGATTTTGAGATTTTGTGAAAATTCTCTCAAAATGCGTTTATATTTCTTCAAACATCACGTAATAACGACTAATACGAATGATACGAAATTTAGTGATATGATAGGTAGTTGCTAATCTTAATTTATAGGCGTTGAATTTTTAAAATATTGTGATTACATTTTGAGATTTTGCGAAAATCGTTTGAAAATGCTGAAAATTTGTTCTGCAGGGAATGAAACGAATTTGGGTGACAGGATAGGTTGTCACTCAACTTAAATTCTAGGCTTCCATTTTTTCAAAAATGTTGATTAAATTTTTAGATTTTGCGAAAATTATTTCAATATGCGTAAATATTCGTTCGCGCATCACATAATTACGACTAATGCGAATGAAATGATATTACTTAGTTACTTTCTAACCTGTAATATTTTAACAATACATAAAAATTATAACTTCGCTTTCTTTACTTTGGCAACATACTACATCCATTCTGTGTACTCATACAATGCTGACGAAAGACCTTGCTTTTTTGGAAATTTGCATTCACTAACCCGTCGAGGACGGGTACTTCAGCTAGTTATAAATAAGAACTGAAAATAAAACTTTTTAATCGATACTTCATTGCTTATAAAAATTTAATTGCACAATTAAAGATTTAAAAACAGTACAGTATTTGAACTTTGAACTTACCAAATGTCTGGCTGCTAGCTTCCGGAGTCGCCGATACACAGTGGTTATCTTCATTATAATTTTGTTTTAAAAATTTACCCAAGCTTTCCCTCATTTTTTCTCATTCTTTTGCTTTCTGAAATAAGCTCCGGATGGACGTTTTCTATTCATGTTTAAAGATGAAAATCGTTAGCAAAATATCCCCTTTGAAACAGAAAGAATGAGTATTCCCCGCAATCTCACACGCAAAAGATATAGAGACGACCGAGCAGGTAACCAAGTGCTATACTACATGAAAACTGACTAAACCCTGAGAATTGAGAATACCTAATTGGGTAAACTATGTCCCTCTCTGCACATCTGGACTTCTGTCATTTGTTATTTCTTTATAGTAAACTAATGGAAAGTATCTGTTTCCGATTTCTAGTCTACGCATATGCTGCCCTAACCTCTTTCTCCGCGGGTGGTCTTTCTGCCAAAAAACTTTCTGCCCTTGTCCTGGTAAATGTAAACTGCTATCTTAAATATTCTTTAGAATAAGCAAAATGCTTAATTTACTATTTCAATTAAATCTTTAATGTCATGCCAAAGAAATATTCTGTTAATAAAATACTAGTACAGTACATGATCTATAGCAAAAAAGGCAGTTGTCGAAATTACTGGCTATAGATAAGGTGACCACTAGAGATGAGTTCGGGCTCATTTTTTGAAGCCCGAGCCCGCCCGAGCCCGAGGACGTTTAATCCGAGCCCGCCCGAGCCCGAGCAATATTATTAAAGTTGGAGCCCGAGCCCGAAATTTCAGCTAAAGACAAATAAAATTAACTACTTCATTAATAGGATAGAATAAATTTTGGAGCTTCACACACCTTCTAGTCCCCCGTGCCGCTATTTTTTTTAAATAAGTACGTCTATTTATTCCATGAATCACTTTTTAAAATCTGTTTCAAGGAGTATGTTCAACAAAGGAGAAATTTTTCACGAGCCCGAGCCCGAACGCAATCGTGAATTACAGAGCCCGAGCCCGAGTCGGGCCCGGGCTCGGGCTCGGGCTTTCGGGCTCGGGCTGAGCCCGTCTCATCTCTAGTGACCACACGTCCCGTTATGAACGGAACAACCCGTTTCTAGGTGGCTTGTCCCGTTGTCCCCAAGCACAGCTTCGGGATTCCGTAATGTCCCGTTTTTAGAAAGAGAGCAACCTGCGTTAACGATTTCAATAAAGGCCTCTAAAATCATCCGACGGCAGTATCTGAAAAAAAAAAAAAAAAAAAAAAAAAAACACCAAATCTCCCTCCCTCCCCTCTTGAGACGCAAAGAAAACGATGGGGGATGCAGTGTTTTTTTTTGTTTGTTTGTTCTTTTTTTGTCCACTATTTCAATTTATTTAATTTTTATTTCTTTTTTTAAAGTCATGTTCCTCTATTGCTTATCTCCCCCCCCCCCCGATCTCCACTTTATTTTCCCTTTTCACTCAGGTTCTCTAAGATTTTTTTTTTCCTTCCGAATGACAACTTCCTTTTTTCCGTGTGTCCTTTTGTTTACATTTCTCACTTTCTTACCTTCCTGCGTTGTGTCGCATGGTGTTTTTGAAGTCGAAGAAGGGCCTACCCCTTGTACCACCCGTAAACGTACGTCTTGACCTTTTTTTTATAGTATATGCGTGTTAAAGCAAAGGTTTTTTTATATTTCATTTTGAAATTAACATGAACACAAGCTTTTTTGCACGTTTTCTTAACAACTAAAAGATACCCAGACCTGAAATTCAGTCTCCCTACACTATTACCTTAAAAACAGTAGATGTCCCGTTTTGAGGAAGAAAATATATACACTATTGCCAAAAAAGTAGATGATGTCCCGTTTTGAAGGAAAAAATAAATGGTCACGTTATCTATAGAACATGCGTTATAAGACCCCGCTCAATTTGGAACCTCATCAGAAGGTGGAGGAGTTTCACAGTAATCACATTCAGTCTGATTTGTAATCAGCTATGGCTTATTATTACTGGTTTTCTTTTTATAAGTGCAAGAGTTTAATCTGATTCATGGTAATTTATCTTCTTAACTCTTTGGTTTTAAATAATAATTCTTAGAATGAATAGCTTGCTGAAGTAATGCTTTTTTTTTTTTTTTTTTTTTTTCGTTATGTTAATGATGTAATTATCCTTATGAAAAAAAATTAATAATGTTCGGAATGCAATTAAGAAGATGCTTATTGAACTGGTTTACTTACAATACATTTTTTTAAAATAATTAAAATGTCGATTAGTCTAGTCGAATTTTAAAATTTCACGTTGCTCATTTTCAATAGCTACAGAGAAATACTATACAAGTTTTTAAAAATAGGTTTTCATAACGTAAACATTCACGGTAAATAAATATTTATTAAAAATAATTCGTGCCACCTAAACTTTTCAAACATAGTAAATTTCTACAGGGTGTCCCGAAAAGGTGGTAATGGGCTTTAATTCTTTATCTATGAGAGATAAGTGGGTAACGAGAGGATATTTTTCTTCAGAGTCTTATTTCCGAACTTATTTTGAACATTTTTCCAATTTACACTACCCAGTTATCTCTAATAAGTTAGGAATTAAAGCCCGTTACTACCTTTTTGGGACACCCTTTATATATGTAGAAACTGTCGAGGCGCGTCCTGTAAAAAGTAATTTACTTAGAGCGTTAAAGACTGTTCGATTTAAGCAAAAAAAATTAAACTGTAACGGTTCATTTTTTAACCATGGGCATCGGCAGCATAGAGCATGGAGGCACCTGCGCCTCCCTGAATTTTCATATAGTAATTTTTATATTTATATTATGCTGGATTTTTATTCTTAATTTAATTATTTCCCTTCTTTTCTTTACCCTCTTCTTTCCAATATGGCAAACATAATCTATATTGCACTGAATCTGTAAGCCTTTTTATGAGAAAAACTGAAACTCCTACATCACTTCTTTAATGTATAGAGGTCTATTGTATTTATTTACATTTAATATCCTGAAATTTTTATTCGGCACCATAAAGTAACTTTATAATTAATTCCATATGTCTAAGGTCGATATATAATAATCTATGATGAATAATGAAGAAAACACTAGGTTAGTGTTTTTTAGGCACCTCTATATTATGGATTGGAAGTGATTTATGATTTTTATTTAATATAAAAAAAAATATTAAGCTTCTTACTTTAGTTCTTACTTTAATGATGAAAATTATTTTTGCTTTGTGGTTAACCCTTTGAGGCGCAACCCTTTCCCAATGCTGAAAAAAGGGCAGCCGTTGCCATCGCTCGACTTAACTACCAGCAAGATGGCGGACGGTCGAAACGTTCACCGTGTGCCACAGATCTAGGGACCCTTTTTTGGCGCGGCTGGCTGTGCGGCACAGTGCACAAAATTACTGTGGGGCACAGCCAGCTGCGTCAAAAAGGGGTCTCTAGATCTGTGGCACGCGATGAACGTTTTGACCGTCCGCCATCTTGATGGTACTTAAGTCGAGCGACGGCAATGGCTGCCCTTTTTTTAGCATTGGACAATCTATCCAGCTGTTCTCGCATTCTTCCATTTTTCAGCAGATGTCAGTGCTGTTAAAAATAATCGTGACACTTTTTTTGCGGGGCGTGCTAAAAAGTAAAGGATTCTCTCGGAGCTATGTCACACGCAACTATTTTTATAGAAATCAAATATATTCTTCTTGACTGGCAAGAACAAAAGCCCAGGACGAAAAGAAACAAAACCCGAAGTGGTTGAAAGAATTCGTGATTCGTTTTTGCGGAGTACCTCAAAATCAACGCCGTGTCACCGGAGGGGCACATATTGAACACCTGTAGAAACTTCAATAAATGTAGTTTTGAGGTAAATTTGAATTTTCTAAATATATTAATTACAACGTTCACAATCATGTTTTCTTTTTGTCCCATTCATTATGAATCACCCTGTATTTGTTAGTCATACATGTGGTAATGGTAAAGTGACCATATTTTTTAACTTAGAGTTGAGGACATGTCCCCGATTCTGAAACAAGATTGGGGATATTTTATAATTAATGAAATAATTACACTACTCAACAGCCATTTTGCCTCTGGAATGTGATACATCAATTAGTATGTATTTTGGTGTGTAAAATCCGAATCAACCTTTCAAAATGCTCTAGCGCGTAAGATTTGAGTTTTTAAGGATTTTTATTTATTTTTTTCTTAATTTCACTATTTTCCGTTCTTTTATTTTAATGTTTAATTTTTAATTTTTTTTTCTAAAGTTTGGTACAAGAGTGCTATAAGATCAACAAATTGTCACGTGATGTCAGATGTTACACAGGCAAGTGTTATTCATTAGATGGAGAGATAATCCAGTAGTGCAAAATAAACATTATGACCTAGTGAATGTTGAAACGTGCATGGTGCAATTACTATTGTATTTATCTCAGCCTAAGAATGTATTATAAGTTTTGTTTTTTTAATAAGTGAGTGTTTCTATTGAGAGGTATTGTTATTTTAAAATTGCTTTATATATATATTTAAAACTTACGTTTACTAAAAATAACAACTAGTAAACATAGTTGTTGTCTTAACCACCCCGAAAACTTTTGTTATGTCTGTGAGAAATTCACCCAAAAAGCTCCAAAAAAACAATTACTGATTTGATTAAGAAGGCCTATAAATTATATTTTGATAGTTCTCTTGGTGATCAAGATAAAACTTTTGCGCCTCGTATTCGTGCATAACATGTACTACTACTTTAACCAAGTGACTGAAAGGAAAATGTCGAGCTATGAATTCTCAATTCCTATGGTGTGGAGTTAGCCTAAGGATAATTTTCCAGCCTAGAACTTTTCTCTTACAAATATTTCAGGGCATTCTCTATCAAAACTAGAAATAAAATTAAGTGTAAAATATATCTTCAGTGCATTTGCCAGTGACATAATGAAAGGTTGCCTGTCTGCCTGTAATCTGCAAAACATAGAATCAGAAACAATGACAAGTTAATCTGAAGATGCTGATCAAGAACCTGTAGAAAATATTCCCCTCATTCTCAAGATTTTTCGCTTCAGCCCTTGAATCAAAAGGAGTTGAACAATTTGGTTCGCGATCTAAAACTTTCAAAACAGCAAGCTGAACTTTTGGGGTCAAGATTGCAACAATGAAACGATCTAGCTCCAGGTACAAAAATTTCCTGTTTGAGATCAAAAGGTACTTCATTCGCTCCATATTTTGACATGCAGAATTCAATGTGTGTATGTAGAGATGTCAATGGTCTGCTGATGCAGCTAGGTGTACAACATAACTATCAGGAATAGTCACTCTTTATTGACTCTTGGAAAAACCAGATTGAAAGCAGTACTACTGCATAATGGCAATACTTTTCCATCTGTGCCTTTGGCTCATGCAGTAGACGTGAAAGAAACTTATGAAACTTTGGCCACAATACAGTAAAGTGGCTTAAAAGGAAATCACATGTAGCTGTAAAGGTAAATGTGAAAAATACTCCACTGGTTGAGCCTAATAACATCAGTTTGTCTCCGATTCATGTCAAGTTTGGTTTTATGAAGAACTTTGTTAAAGGACTGGATAAATGAGGTCAGGTCTTCAATTATTTGAAAGAAAAGTTTCTCAAGCTGAGTGAAGCAAAGTTAAAAGAAAGTATATTTATTGGACCACAAATAGAAAAATTGTTCAACGATCCATCCTTTTGATATCAGACTGACAAATATTGAGTTAGCGGCTTGGACCTCATTCAAACCAAGTGGGAAGGGCATTTTGGACAGGAAAAAGATGATATCTATGTTGGCATGTGTATACATATAAAAACTAATGTATACATATGAAATAATATTGAATTATTAAGTTCTTAATATGAATTTCTTGTTAGTTTCAATTATATCAAATTTTGTCGGTATTGCTGCTGATTTTCTTGTGCCTTTTGGAAATGTGACGTGATAGACATAAATTGATTTTACCAGTGAATTCAGTACCCCGAAATTAAGTAAATCCACCCATTTACAAACCAGAGGCAGAAAAAAAGTTCAAATTTGTTGACTAGTGTTATCAATAATCTAATTAAAAAACAATGTAATAATTATAAATTGTCCCCAAATGCTGTTTTGCATTTTGGGGACAAATCCCAAAGAATCGGGGCCATCGTGATTCTACCGGGCCTGATTGTGCACTCCGAAAAAGGCCTACGAACGTGGCCTGATTGGTTAGATTCGACCGTTAGATGATGTATCTAAGTGCTGGAACCAATACGTGAGCATCTTTAGGACTCTTTGGATGAGTCATCGGAATGCACAAGCAGGCCCGGTAGAATCACGATGGCCCCGAAAGAACCGCAGAAATCGGGGACGTATTGTAAGGTGGCGAGATTTTTGAACATAGAATCGGGGACATGTCCCCAATTTTTATAATTAGTGAAATAATTAACATTAATTTAATTAAAAACCAATGCAATAATTAAAAATTGTCCCCAATTCCCGTTTTACACTGTGGGTACAATTTGGAGAACGTCCTGAAATTGGGGACTGCCCCGGAAAACGGGGACGTTTGGTCACCTTAACGAATGGGCACCTTAGGTAATGGAATAGGAGTAGGTGAGAGGGAGCCTCGAAATGAAAGCAGGCCTATAGAGAGTGTTAATCAGTTCTTGAACGTAATATACCGTTGGTCATTGGCGCCAAACTATTTTTACGTGAAATGTGCTAGCAAACTATTGCCAATCGTATTCCATATCATCAATAGTTTCAATTGTCCGGCATTTATCTTAAAGAAAAATCGCTCGTCTAGGTGGTCCACCGGTATGCTACGTCAGTACCGAAAAATGTATATCATGTGGTTAAATTAATTGAATTATAAATTAAATTAATAAAATGAATTAAATTATTTACATTTTGATATATTTCATTTAAACATATTTCGGTACCTTTCACTTTTGGGGCCCCACAGAAAACCAGGACCGAAATGTGCGATAACGTGCCGATGTATAGAGAATAAGTTTGTCGTAAATTGAAAATCCCACAATAGATGCGCCTTGTCAAGGTTTGCACGAAATTGTTATGCAGATACTTCGATCACTCAGCTAAGTTCTTAACTTGGTTAGAATTCTAGCTCAGAGGCATAGACAGATACTATTTGACTACGGATTACGTAGAAACTTAAACTTCCGGCCTATAGTAGGAAACGGGCACGTCCATTAGATGATGGGTATGGCAGTCAGATGTACGACTAATGCTCAGTTACTTAGACGTAGTTATGAAGAAGTAAAGCTACATTCATACTGGCCGTTACGTGCCGCTCAGACTCCGCGCTGATATCCTCATTAATAACAATGATAATAAAAGTCCCGCATGCAATATTTCAGTGCATTACAGATTATTATAGATTACTGAGCGTGGACGTCAACACAAGAGGAAACACGTACATTCACTCCGCTGGCTTTACCCGACCCGCTTATTTGGATTCACTTTCACGGACAGATTGCATATATTCTACGCGATCCGAAGTCAAACTATACAAAGTTTGTACGAAAATGTCATTCTGCCACGCACGATACGAACATACGGATTTTAATAGATCTGACTAGCTGCGTACCCGTTCTCCGCACGGTGGGAAACGAATATTTTCTTTGCACTTATATTTCGAATTAAACCTAGTAATGCGGAATTTCAAAACGTGGAAAAATACTTGAATCGTGACTAAAAGTTGATGTCATGAGTGCAAATTTTGGCGATCAAAAAGGAAAGAAGTTTTCGAAAAATGCCTGATGCTTTCGAAAAATGCCTGATTTCTACAACATATAATTCTTTTTGTGAGGTTTAATTTATAGCATTAATATATAGTATATACCACATAAATAACATTGCATGATGTTGACAACAATTTTATCTTGCAATTCGCAAAGCGTGGACAATGTATTAGCGCAGTTATGTTACACACGACTTTACCTAAATAAAAAAACCTTCATGAAACAATGGATGCATCATTTACGTTTAAAAGTAAAAAATGCACCCTGCTCCGGTGAAAATCATGTCGCTTTTCTAAATGAAAACGTTCGTGATGTAACTTCTGAGAAAAAAAGCTTATTACCCTTATTGAACTCTTAATACAGTATCACACTTGTTACATAAAAGTGACGTTGATCTCACTGTCAATTCACGCTAAATAAATAACTAATTTCATATTTCATTTTTTACAGATTACAATTTAACCCTTTATAACATGGGTCTACAACACGAATTCTTGGAACACGGCGAAAACATTACGATCGTTTTCGTGTAACACGTTAAAGGAGACTTGTACAGCTCGGTAAAATGAGACATATGTTCTGATATTATGACGCTTTAGCTCCTGTAATTAACATGCCTTTTCAATGGCAACACCAAACATCATTGTATTTCTACGGAGCGCAAATAAGTTTTGGAAGCAATAGTGATCATGTGATATATCATCTATATGCTAGAGATAGACATAACTGTAAAAAAAAAGTGGTTTATCATAAATGAAATGACGTCATTTTGATGTCACGAGTTTAAAAATGCAATAGAAATCTACGTAAAAATTTACTATTATGAAATTTTAAAAGTATTTTGTTTAATGCATGAGCTACCCTTGACGATTTTTGAACACTATATTTCAGCAACCATAACAACGAAAGGAAACTTACAATTTTTAAAATAGTGAGAAATTCAAAACAGGCCACAGGGGGGAAAATACTAATCAACATAAAACATAGTATTCATTATCGGCCTAACGACAGCCATAGTATGAATTCCAAAAATCGCACAAAATGTCGCCAAGTTTTGACAACTTTTGGCGGTATACATATATTAATTATACATTTTCTGGCGGAAATCCAGAAATTTAACATGTTCTTCCACAAAATTTACGCCATTAGCAACATAGCTCTGAAAAATATTTGAAATACTGATCTGTTGCAAGTGAGTTACAATATTAATCCGTTTGAAAACAACTGTGATAAATAACCAGACTAAACAAGCATGGTCAGAACGTAACATCATAAATTAAAAAATTGCGTGAAATTCTAAACTCTGCTACACAATTTAACACCCT
>JAWZYV010019514.1:0-11401 GCA_038373885.1 Cheiracanthium punctorium
AGGCTCAATACTCATGAATAAAGGCTAGGAAAAATAAATAACGTTTTCGACTAATAGCGAAAATGCCGTCCCAAAAAAGGGACACTAGGCATAAATGGGTTAAGTAAAGTATGGCTATTTTACTATATATTATATATGTGTGTGTGTGTGTGTGTGTTATACACTTACTTTTTATGTCTTTTGCAAGTAAAAACACATGAAAAGTTTATTTTTCAAAAGTAAAGAAATAAATTGCAATCAAAATAAAATATTGAAGAATTTATTATTTATCATTCCAACACGTATGAAAACTTGCATACATTTGAGTATTTGAAAAAAAATTTAAATGTTTACTACATTATGCGAGCTGGTTTTCAGATGATTATTTTTTTTAATTGAAATCGTGTCCACTAATCAGTCTATTGATACATACGGCTAAAAAGTTTTATAGTTCGCTGATATTCCACATGTTTAACACACATTTATCAAGTCTTTTCATCTATAAATTACTGTAAAGTGAGACACATTCTTCAGCATCAAACAAGTTGCTCGGCACAGATTTATATTTAGGAAACGATAAAGGGATCGTGGCACACCTTGCGTTTGCAATCTAAACAACATTATCTAGTTGTCTGTGGCACGCCCTTAACACCGTGTAAAATATTTATGCGAGAGAAATCAGATTTTCCAACTCACCTTCGTAATGTCCAAGGAAATCCTCTTGTAACAACACAAAAACCTGAAGTCATTAAGGCATCTCACCACAAAGATAGGCATCACGTTGCTTTCGTGGCAGTATAAATGGGATATCTCGTTGGTTAGATTTTATGCACATTAGCCTATTAAGGTCTAAATATCTCTGAGTGAGATACATCAATTAATTTTTCACTTGCTGTTAAGTTTTGGACAGAACGTTCGTGGATATTCGCGTTCTTGTATAATGTATCTAACTTGAAGAAAAAAAAATTAAATGTTTAAAAATTTGCATGAAATTTTATAAAATTATTTTTACTTTGAAAAAAATGTATGTGCACCATTTTTTACATTAAGCATAAAATGCATTCACATAGGCATTAGATAACATTTTTTTCGCAGCAGATTAAACATCTTAAAACACCTGTTATATTAACTGTCAGAAGTAGTCTCATTTCTTGTGAAAGTATTAATATTGGGTTTAAAGATGACATACTAAAACAAATAGAAGGCGATTAAGAAATAACAGCGATGGGATAATTAATTCTGTCCAAAGAAATAGACTATGACTAATGAAAGTTCAAATTTATGTTTACAAATAAATTAATGAAATTTCGAGAATTTGAGATATGATTAACTTAAGTAATCATACTGCTGATATTCCAAATAGGCTTAGTTAGCAGAGTACTGAAAACAAATAACTAATGTTAATACTGTTTCATAAAAAAGTAATTTTGTAACATTACATGCTATTCGATATGTTTTATTTAAAAAACAGTAAAAAACCATCAGATTCTTAAACGACGCTTCTTTAATTGCAGTCTAAGTACGACTTTATATTTTATAGTTCTCAGTAATTCAGTTTTTCGTACAATATTTAGAATGTATAGTCAATATTTAGATGATTGTACAGTCATAGCTATATTAATTTCAGCTTTTCTTGTGAGACAAAACATCTTATCGTTACTCACCATAAAGGTAGTCATTAAGTTGCTATACTACAAAGATAAATGTGATGGTCCTCTGGTTTACATTTAGTGGCACACCATGCTATTAATGGAATACATCTGTCTGCGTAGCACGATAATTTATTTTCTGTTACGGTAAGTTCAGGTATATAAACTTCGTTAAATTACCTCTACTTGGGCACTGTATTTCACTGATACAAAATACACGCACGGATGTAACAATTTGTTATTATTTTTTTTCTTTCAAAACATAGTACATTATTAATGACAAATAAAATATGTTTAATCTAAACTAGTGCAGTAATTTGTGTCTCAAATTTATTCTGATTTCAAAATAGAATTTCATGTTTTAAATTAGAGTAAATTTCTTCGTTACAAGTTTGCAAATTAAACTATTAGAAGTTTGCTATGTTTTGGAACTGAATGATTCAATTTTACTCACATCATACTATAATATTAGAAATCATCAAAGAAGAAGCTGTCTTAACTATTTTATAGTGGGGGGTATTTCATATGTACCAAACTATTCTACAAAAAAACGGATTTAATTAAAACAAGAGAAAACAAGATGAATCAGAGGTGGACCTATAAAACTTCTTAATATCTTTTTTTCCCAACAATACCACACCATCGCCAAAAGTCTTAAAATCTCACGTTTTCAGAATTCTCAACTTCCAGAAATTGAAATACTTCTCAACCTCACTTATAAACCTATTCCTATTCCTAAAGCAACACTTTAGTTAGCTTTATAATAATGCAAATTACTAATGACTCTACATTTTCATAATTAAGGCATTATTCAACATTGTACATTTTTAAAAACGATGAAAATAATACAGTGGTTAGATGATGTAGCTAGTGCTGCAATCTAAACACCATTACCATAGTTGTCTATGACGGGGATTTAAACTTTGTGCACAATATTTTTGCGAAAGGGAAATCAGGTTTTCAGAACACACGTTTCTAATGTCCCCGGAGCTTCACTAGAAGTAAACGCAAAACCGCGAAGTCATTAAGGCTCTCTTACCATAAAAATATAGCTATTATGTTGCTTTCTTTGAAGGATAAGTGTGATATCTTGCTGGTTAGCTTTGATGCGTATCACGCCATCAACACAAAGTAGCTATATACGTGGCAACGCAATTACTTCTCTCAAATGGTAAGGTTAGAATATAAATTTAAATAAATATATAAGTGTACACATGCAATTAACGTGACTTTGAATAAATTACAAAAATATCAATTTAAATGTTCTTTTAAAGGCTAATTTTTATTTATAAAACCTTGTAGTTATTGCTGACGGCTAGTGTTATAGTTGAACATGGTGTCACACCAAAACCGCACAAACTCTGCACAGTCAGATTCAAAATTTGGTGTAAACAAAAATTTCCGAAAGAATTGTACCTTGATGACAAATAATTTTGAAAAAGGGAAAGAAAAGCAATGATGTCTAGTGCAAGAAAAATTTAATCGATGGATTGACAGTAGCGGCATGGGGAGTCTGTGTTTGTTGTCGCCACTATAAGCAGATTTGATACATTTCGTTTTTTTCCTTAGAGATTGTCTCGAGGAATTGTTCTTTCGAGACCTAGGTACTAATATAAATGACTCTGTCCTTCTCTTCATGCTGCGTGTGCTTTTGTAGGCACCAAATCGAACAACCAGGAATTACACGGCACATGATTGCGTTCCTCGATACGTGAGGTGGACACTTTGAGCGTCATTTTATGTCATCATCATCAACATTGGCACGACTGCCCTTTGTGGGCCCTGGCCTTCCTCAGAAGTCTTTCCATTCCACCCTCTTCCCTGCAATGGACCTCCAGTTTCCTATTTTCAGTTTGGCAAAATCCTCATCCAGGCTGTCCCTCCATCTTTTCTTAGGTCTTGCTCTAGGTCTTTTACAAAAAGGAGTGGTATTGAAGACCTTAAGAGAACAATCCGTAAGATACAGGATCGTTAAGAACAATCCGTAAGATAAAGGAAATCGTTTTTACACAATAATAATATTTTCAGTATTTTTTCTATTTACTAATTTATGCGCAACTAAAACTGGCTACAAAAGCAGCTTGCTATTGCTTTTTTTTACAAAATAATACCATTCCTTTGCTATTTCAATAATTCGATTTATTACTACGGATACAGTTAAAGATAGAAAAACATCGATACTCTTGATAATTTCTAGTTAAAACCTTTTGTTTCGTTTAATCCAATTCCAAATTAGACCTGTTTTCGATAAAGCGTAAATGGAATACTGGTAAATCAATGAAATATCGGCAGAGCTAAAATTTACTATTGCTCGTAACAAGGATAACGATTGCTAATCATTACCTTGTTTAACTCAGTACAGTAACAGGGTTTTAGAAGAGTTGGAAATTAAATACTCAAATACTAGCAAAACAACTGGAATTAAATTATATTTCTTAGAACTCATTTATGTTAAAATATTATTTCCAAATGATCGCCCCTTTTTGCATTTTTTAAATTCCATTTACGCTTAAAAAGAATTTCGAAAATTGTTTCTATCAAGTTTCGTGTTAATGGATGTCTTCGTAAGGGTAAAGAATATATATTGAGCATTATCACTAATGTATTCTTATGTAATTTAATTTGTTAACTGCGATATTTTGATTCGAATACTCTTAATCAAATTTTTGGGAATCTCTGTAAAACATACATGGTTCGTTGGATCTTATGTTTGATCCTAGATTTTGTAGTTATAAAATGTTAAAACAACTTTTTTGTAATTCAAAATCAATACTTGAAGACTCTGCGACAGGTTCAAGTTTCGATTCTCGCCTGGAGTGGGTTGATAAAATGAGGACCCATTTTGCTTGGGAACTAAGTGCTAGGGGCTGCACTTTAGGACAACAATCTAGTACGAACATATGATTTTGCGCCTCAGGACCCATGATTGCCCACCCGTGGCTGAGCAACGCAGGCCTTGACCCTCATTTGGATTGCTGATACAATTTAGTATTTATGTGCAAGTATAATCCTTTAAAAATCCTTTTTATATATATATTTCTCTGCTTATTACCAGATTCTTGAGGGGTTGGTGAACCATGGAAAAAAAAACCGCGTATTGCCTACGGCAATTTTTTAAAAAAGAATATTAGGGTTTGAAAAAATTAAAAGGGATAGTTAAATGTCCAGAAAAATGCAAACAAACGCGTAAATAAACACGTCACAATTTTTATTGAACGTTTTACAAAATAAACTAATATTCGAATCAAATTATTTTTAAAGAATATGTTTTGTTAAGGTTAAAATCATAAATAACATTATTCATAAGAGACGGTATTAAAGGTAAATGGAAAATTACACTTTAAACTATATTTTCTCCAAATCAAGGTTTTGTGATTTTCTTGCCTCCAAAATGATCCATTGCGACTTAATTTTGGTCGGAATTGTACAAAAATTTACTACAGACGTTCTTCTCATATATTACAATAAATCTGTGTAGCCCTTTTAAATATGGTCCAAAATTTCGATTATGAAATTTCACTTTTATTTACGAAAACTGAAAAATTTCGGGAAAGTTTTGGTATATATCCATGAAAATATTTCTAAAAAATTAACTACTCGGTCGAATCAAAAACCGATACACAGACTTTTCAAAAAATATATTTTTATGCTATTATAAAACAAAATTACTAAAAACAAAGTTAAAATTAAAACGCATGGAGCATTTTTTCGAAACTAAACAATTAATTAATTTTTAATTAATTAATAATCATTTTTATAATGTATTTTAATTTTTTCAGTTGTTTATACTACTTTTAGTTTAATATATTAAAATACAAAATTTCATAATCCTATCTTATTAAATAAAAGAAAAAACCTTTTAATGTCCACCATCCCCTTAAAATTACTTTAGTTCGTTTCTTATAAAAGCGAACGAGTAATTTTTAAGGCTTAACAAATAAATATTTTACTAATCTTTCAATTCTCGGTATATTTTAGAATGTGTGCACGAACCATTCTAAAATATACCGAGTAACATTAATAAAAAATTTACTCATTAAAATGCAGTATTTGAGCCTCGAAGTAATGTTAGCCTCTCTTTTTTTTTCTATTGGTTCAAAAAACATAAGCATTAGTTTAAACAATTCTCCTTCCCCCAAATAAAAAGAAATCTATGGTTTTCATTAAATTCTTGAAGATTACAGTGAAACACGAAGTCTTCTCTTTTACACGTGTGTCTTCCGCAAACGTTATAAATTGTTAGTGTGAATTAATGCGTATTGATTATTAATATCTCCTGTATTTACAAAATAAAAAAATGGGCTAAACCTGCTTGAACTTGTATTCCTCAGTTTTAATCCTTGAAAAATGAAACATTCACTCAACAGTTTACTAAAGAAAACTTGTACGGTATTATCAAAAGTTATTCTTTCTTTTCGGGTACAGACTGATCAAATTAATTGAATAGACATTGTGAGGATTTTTATTTTCTCTCTTCAATTAGTATATTAAATGATGTAGCTGTGAGGCATTTCTTGTTTATTTTTTTTCTAAACAAAAGGCATTCTCCAACCGATTTTTATTATCTTCGCTAGTAAAAAAAAAACGTACTTTACTCAACATTTCTCTGTTTTTTAATATCAACGGAAGAAGTAAATCCATTATGCCTGCCATTTCCCATCAGAAACTTTCCATCGTACCCATAAAAAAATTCCTTCTAGAGCACCTGAATTATTTAAATTTTTGAAAAAAAAATCTTTACAAAATGATCAATGGATGCAATATTCACCTTGCTAAAAAATGTCAAATTTATTATATTTCCCAGGAAGTGCAACTGTTAAAATAATTCTCACTGAATAAAAACGATCGATCCATGGGTTAGTTAGAGCTTTTCCTTTGATATTGTAATGTAAAAGTGTTATGTGGAGTAAAATTTCTTCCAAAATTATTATGTAAATGGTTAACTCTCAGACTAATGATATTTTATTTAAGTTTTTCTTACTTATGAAAAAGAAAGTATATTCCTTTAAACAGATTGTATTTAAGCCATCTAAAATTGTTTTAGAATAAAGCACGTTATAGATTTACACTAACTGTTTATGCAGAGTTATAACTAAAAACAATGTTGTTTTTTTTTTTTTTTTTTTTTTTTTTTTTTTTTTTTTTTTTTTTATCTTCTTTCAAAAGCAGATTCTTCAAAGCATTCTAGTTGACTATTTAAGTTGAATTTTTTATAAAAAGATCAAATGCGTCTCAAAATTATAATGGACAGATGATTTTTTGATCAGATCAAAAACATAAACACAGCAATCTCGGAAAAAAAAAAATATATTTTATGACAGCATGACTTTTTCAATCTTACATCACATACTTTCTGCCATTAACACATAAAAACAAATAAATAAAATAAAATTACATCTAAAAAAATTAGTTTATAAACAGTCCATTTATCTATCGAAATATGTATCTACCTATTAATTTTATCTGTCAATATACTTTAAGTCAATTAACATACTTTCGAAAAACAAACGTTTTAAAAATTAAGTGCTATTTTCCTAGTGACTTTCTCTTATGGATATAAATAAGCCAGCATCTCGATAACTTTCACTTACTTCCTTATTGGAATCTTAACCTGGAAGGGTGCCAAACATCTAACTTTAATTTCCTTGGATTATTGTGGGTCAAGCCAAAGCCAAATGTCGGAAGTTTAATTGATGAATGAATAGCATTAAATAAAAGTATGGGATAATCTGTTAAGTTTCCAGATGATCTGAATTTTTTTTTCGATTTTTATATAATATTTTATTTTGAAAAGTTTGATGAATATCCTCAAAAAACTATTATTAACTATTTATGTCAATTTCAAATGTAGAAGATTTTTTTTTTCCTACATGAGTTCAGAAAATAGCTGAGGATGAAAATTAACACAAACTTCTTTTTGAAATTGTAACAAAGTAAATTTCTACACGTATCACATTTTTATAATTCTTCTCTCTTAATTTCAAAAAAAACTTTTTTTAATTAATTATTTTCTACAGGAATAACTCATGCATTAAGATTTTGTAAAAATTACTGTTAATATAAAAAATAATTGATTATTTGTTAAAAATGATAAGGTAAATGTTAATTTTTCTTAGATAGCGAGATAATTGCAAATTTTGACACGTAAAAAATATTTTACATAAATGAAGGTATGCTTATTAAAATATCAATTGATTTCGGAAAAACCACATTTAAAGTTAAATTGAAGATAATATATAGAATATCACATTCCATATGCATGCATATTTGTGCGTGTGTATCATGCATTTTCTTAATTCATTCAGAGTTTGCATACTTGAGCAACTCTGATGAATGAAAAGTTATTGCAAAAAAGAGTTGACATACTGTATCATACTATTTGCAAACCACACAAATCTAACAACATATTCATTGTATATATTATATAATTTATTCAGAACGACATTCTTTTGAATTCGTTTATCGCATCAGGAAACATTTATTTATAATTAATTGGCGAGATTCCTTTACAAAATAGTAGTAAATACCATATAGTGTAGCTACGCCAACAATAATGACAAAAAGTTTCCTCTCGTTTAGGGATACCGATATCGCATTACCAATTTCGACTATCTGGCCAATTACTTGCGCGGAATTTCAAATTAATCATCAAGTTCCACGATAGTTTACTGGCTGCTTGTTCTAATGAAGGCTGTACGTTGTTAGATTCAGATTTCCTATTTTCGCAGAAATGCTGATTAATTGTTTTTTCTTCGGCAAAAATTGATTTTCTAGCGAGTAGGATATCAGTAAAACTAACGCTATGTCATTAGCAATATTACCCACTGGTGCATATAGAAAATAAAGAAGCAACATATGTATACAGATAGATACCTATTTTCTTAAAAAATACGTATTATTTGAGATTCCTGATTGTTTTTTAAAGAAAATACAGTATTAAAATATTGCCAACGCGACTTTAAATAAATCTCAGCAACAATAAATTATTAAAACACGAATCTAAATTCATGGACTAATAAAACTTTAAAATTCGTCACACATTTTGGTTTTAGACAAAAAATGGAGAAACGCCATAAAATCATATTTTTTGAAACACTGAAGAAATAAGCAACCCCCAAATATTAACCCTTTTTAAGAAAACCACTTTTCCCACTTTTTCTTGTGAATTTACACCTAGAATCCATCTCCCAGCATTAAATATCGCAATTTTTGGTTTTGAAGTACCCTAACATACAAGTTTTGACATAAGATATTTTTCTAGAATTGACATTAGAAATAAAACCCTTTTAAATTTTCTGGTGTAATTTCAAGATGATATCTTAAGAGAAAATTTACCATGCACAATATCATTTACTAAATTAAAGCAATATATTTTAATCAACAGTTCAAAAAAAAAACTGTTACTTCCTTTTTGATTATTTGCTATTTTTTTAAGAGTGTACTAAAATAAATTTTATGTAGGCAATCATTACTGTATGATAAATTATAAAAATTGCAATAAAAAACAATATAAACTTGATGATATTTTCACTTAAGAAAAAACTCAAACAAAAATTGTGTTTACAGATGAAATAGTTAAAACCTTGTAAATAAACAAATCCAAAAAATGGTACGTTATTTAACCAAAAGCCAGATAAAATACCTTTAGTGTGTGTCATTACTTTACAAATTTTCAATTAATTTCCGTTTTTTTAACTTTTTACAACAGGAAAATACTGTGTGCTAGTGTTGTACAGAAATAATTACAACAAGTAAGGTAACATTACACAATGCGCCTTATTTCTGGTTAGATTTTAATGATGATCCTAGGAAGATGTAATTATCAGTTTGCCCGTCATCTGTTACCATACGTAATCCTGCCTATGTGTCTTCATGTATCATCGACAGAAAAAATAGAGCGTATATTGGAAATCCAGATATGAAGAAATGTTAATATTCTACTATAACAAACCATCACATCATTGCGGAAAGTAAGAAGGGGAAATGTAATGCCTTAGCCCGAGATTCAGACAACAGTCAAAAGAAGCGTTTTTCTCTATGTGATATAATACCTAGACAAAGAATGCATAAAACAGACTATTACTTACTATTCTTTTTGATGAGAGTTCTAAATAATTATCTTGAATTCATTTCATTCTTATGAAAAGTGTGTTCTCATTTTTCGTGTGTATAAAATGATACACTGCAAAGCAGGTCCGTAAGGAAATATTCGCTTAACATTGTTTAATTACATGCAAAACCTCTGGAGGGGCGGGGGGGGAGTTCAGTCAAGTAAATATAAATTACTACTATAACGGGACTGGTAATTCATTTATTTAAAACAGTAAAATTGTACTAATTATAATGAAAAATTAGTCCCCTTTTGCTATTGATCTTTAATGCTGAGCCATCCTGCTTCTCGCGTATGAAGGAACAGGATATTTTCTATAAACGAAATGTTTGTGGGTTTACTTCCAGGCAGTGTTGAAATTATGACATCCATTAATTCTTGTAAAGTAAAAGGTGCTGGCAATATTTTTTTGAAATGCGACTCGGCATTAAATGTTTACACCAATGACACAAGCCTCGGCTCAAAAGACGTTATGAAAACTGCCCAGTCTGTGTTCCTATACACATGCAGGATTTTAAGGCGTCGTCGCTTACTGACGTCAGTATATAGGTTCATAAAAATACCCACAATGAATTTGAAAAATTTGGCATCGTCCAGAGACTAAAATTACCTCGGATTTCTTTGAAGAGATTGATGTAAGTGGGAACATTAGATGTTTGTATTGAAAAAAATAATAATTGCCTTTATTTTAAATATGAAGATTCCTCTTATGGAAAATTTTTATATAAAAAATTAAAGTGTACATTTATTTTCCAAATGAATCGATAGGTGTAACTTATCGGTTACAGGCCACGACCAACGATACATAATGGGACCCTTCATGCGAGGACAGGTACGCGCGACATAGATCTTCGGATCTCATTTTTGTTTTAAAAACGTATATGTACACGGATTAAAAATCGACACATGGAAAGTGGCATTTTTTTAAAATAATAATTTCAAATAAAATTATCCCTCATGTCCCCAACAAGTAAGTTAAAATAACGGGAAAAAATGTATGGCCGCGTCAGGTGCCGACTTTACACATTTCACAATCGAGTTAAAATCCTTTTTAATTCAAAATTAAAGCCATGCCAAGTATGTGCCACATGCAGTTTAGGAAATAATAAAAAAGAAATATTAAAAGATCATTTCATCAGTGGAAACGTGTATAGGGACCCTATGAAGCGGGAAAGATGAGGTTAAAGACAACATTTATTTTTATTTTATTCATTAATTAGCTCTACTTTTAGTCTTTGATGTGGTCTCAATATCAGATTATTTAAGGTCAAAGTAGTGTCACGGAGTTATTTTAGACTGATTGCAAGTTGTACCATATAATTTTGTTGGATCCTGACAATTAACGGCCAAATACCATAATATTCCATGCATAAAACGGTCCTGCAATATTGAAAAAAAATAAATCCTCCCCCTTGTACAGCCTACCAACCTTAATTGGCGTGTGCTTGCCGGAGATCAAAAAGTATTTAAGCCGCATTGCGCACTTTATGAAGCAAGTGTGATATGAGTATCCTCTAAGGGAACGATTTTTTAAAACGATCCCTTTTTCTACATAGATAAGCATTTAAATAAGATATTAGACTGCTGCCTAACGAAACTCTGCTCGAAAAATTCATCTTGGAAGTAGAAATTTTACGACGTAATCGGTCGGAGACCGGTGTGC
>JAWZYV010019515.1:0-25108 GCA_038373885.1 Cheiracanthium punctorium
AAGCCATTGCTTATAGCTAATTCTGGTATTGTCAATTTAATCAAACAATCGTAACATGTTTTGCAAAATTTGCCAATATCATCGATATCTTTGTAAAAGACTAGTTTTATAAAGTCCGTTGTCGCTCCTTTGGACAGTAAAGTTGTTTTGGAATGGGTTCTTATTGACTTTTTGAACCACAGTCGATCACAACAATAGCATTGGTGGATTGGACCATCAGCAACAGCTTCGAAAAATTTCTCAGCTAATTTACGAAATTCTAGTTCTTCACACCTTACATTTAGATCAGTATCTATTCTTGGTCTTTTCGATGGTATATCTAGACAGAGTCGTAAACGTTTTCTGTCTTGTCTTCTGGATTTGGATTCCGCTTCTTGAGCACGAAAATCTGGATCTTCCCTTTTTCTTTGCATAAATAGACGGTTAGTTTCACGATGACTTTCTTCCGGATTAGACAACTGGCGAGGACGGCCAGCGCGGCCTTGAACAACAGTCCCGGGTATATTCTTCTGATATTTAACGATGTAATACTGAACAGTAGAGCGTGAAATACCAAGCCTACGAGCTATTTCACACTGATCCCGCAAAAATGAAAATTTTAGAAATGCCACGACAGAACACCACCACTTGCTCCGAGGAGGGACAAAAGTTTGAACGCGACTCTGGAAACAAATCCAAGTTCTG
Organism: Cheiracanthium punctorium; assembly: GCA_038373885.1. Lineage (NCBI taxonomy): Eukaryota > Metazoa > Arthropoda > Arachnida > Araneae > Cheiracanthiidae > Cheiracanthium > Cheiracanthium punctorium. The sequence continues at coordinate 685 of JAWZYV010019515.1, forward strand.
AAAAATGAAATCGGAACCTCGGGAACTTGACAGCCAGTCGCAGACGCTCTGACAAAATCTTACAGTTTCCCCTTTTGTTTCATCTGACGTTACTTTGAAATTTTTCAAGTATCCATTATTCCAATCATGTGTCGGATCTTGGTGTGTTTCAAATTTCCGTGAGATCTGTAAGATTTTATTTACTATCAATTATCATCCACGACTTTTTTCGTCTGCCGAAAACTATTACCCTCTTTAGCGGAGGGTAAAAATCAGCCGTGTCTTTAAAATGGGAAATATTATATTTAGGACCTGCATAAATTAGTCCTTCTATAACATGAAAAATAAAAATTTGTTGGACTAGCTTAACATTCTGTCTTTCAAATTTGAAGGGAGACAAAGCTTTTTGAGTCAAGGTATGACATAGCTTAACGATTTCTCATATATAGTTTTAAGAGTATTAAATGATGCAGTTTTCACAGAGTAAGATGTATTTTCTTCATCAAAATTAAATTGTGGGTAATAAAAACATTTGTCAGCATTCTTCTGATTTAACCAATTACACCGGTCAACACGATTTTTGGGCCTGACTTCTACATGTTAAATTTTAGTTTCTCCTACGCTAAAACTAAGGAAAATAATTTTTTTTAAATGTTTTTTTTTTAAGTTTGCTTTTGTAGAAATTAAAGCAATATTTCAATTTTTTGGCAAAAATCACATTTTTATATTTTTTTATACTTTAAATTATGATCAGAAAAGTTTTTGCTGGATATAAAAGTCTTTTTTATTCAAGATTTGTGATAAACAATAACATATAAATGTGAAAGAATAAGAAATTAATGTCTGAAAGTGAATATTTTTCGTACTTCTTTTATGTTTGTATGAGCAAATAATAATACAAACAAATGATAATACAAACTAATGATAATATTACAAATAATACTACAAACAATACTACAGAGTTACAAATAATAATACAGTTTACTTTCAGGTTCATCAAAGGGCTGCCATCTTTCGTTTATGAAATAAATTTAAATATACTATCGACGTAAATCAGACAAAAGCAAACTTTAAGAACTAAAAATGAAATTTTAAGTGTTTTTCAGTGTCTAGAATCAGAATTTAAGCATGAGAGCAGAACCCTCCCCCTCCCCCCCCAAATTTTTTTTTTTTTTTTTTTTTTTTTTTTTTGTTGACCGGTGTTATTTTGTACACATTTAAAAGATTAACTGTATCTCTTGCATAAAAAAGTGGACAGTTAGGATCAGAAGAATGCTGATAAACAAAAGTTTGCGTAGGATGACTGGCAAAAAAAGACATGGCACGACTATTTATAGAATTAGTGTCACTGGAAATGCATACTACAGTAAAACCTAATTTTTCAGATTCAGTAATTGATTTCAATATTGATGAATACAGAAATTCAGCATCTACTTTTTGAACTGGTAAAATATTGATAGTGTCTTTGTATTTTGAAGTTATCCTTTGTATCATGAAAAGAAACGCAGTAGTAGCTGCATTTTCTGTATTTACAGCTACACCCAAAATATCTCCCCCTTTAAAATCTAAAAAAGACTTTAAGTAGATTTCATCCAATGATAACACTTTTTTTGTCACTTTCTTACAAATAGACTGATTTACCTCGGATATATTTCACATTTAAATCATTTTTAGGATTTACATTTAATTTTGAACACAGTCATTTTAATGTATTTGGATGAGGCAAAATCAGAAAAGCACTACTTCTGAGAAACCTATAACTATGAGGAGAAATTGTAAAAAGTAATGTACCTACATAAAATTAAAAAAATCTGATGAATGTATCTATAAGAATTTCTTTTCATTTTCAATAGATTTGACTGCTCAAGAATACAAGATAAAGTACTTTGTTTGTTTTCTTCAATTGACTCTGTAAGCAAAGCTAACACATTTTAAATTGTAGATAAAGTATCATTTACTGTACTTTCATTTTTAGAAAAATTTTGCAATACATTTATAATTTTTGATATGTCATTAACATTTGAAACAAGAAAAGGAAGGGCATAATCTCCTAAAGAAGTTGATTAGAGACCTTTTAAATATACTGAAGCCACACACTTTTTGTCAATCACAATTGACTATTCAACTTGAGGGCATTGTTCTAGAGATAAATTAAAAAAATATGACAGAATCATTAATCAGCAAAAAATTCCAATCTTTTGGTAATTCAATACTTTTTATAATACATATCTTCAAAATTTGCAAATAAATGAGCCTCATCATAAGTTTTTGTTGTTAAAATACTAGCCTTAATAGAATCTATAAGTTGATTTATCTCTAATTTTATCTTTTTCACATCCGGGCTTTCTCTTTGTGCCACATTTTTGGAAAGGTACTCCGGACAGTTTGGAAATTTACACGGAACAGCTTTCCTTTTTAATCTTTTATTTTGTAGCTTTGTAAGTATATGTCTGTCCAGTCTTTTCATCAACTGCTTCTGCACAATCCGTTATGTCTCTTTGATCAAAATGAAGCTGACAAATCTAAAATAAGGAATATTCGGTATAGATCTCAATTTTCGATGAGACTTTATAATACAATACATCTAATATTTACAACAATCAAAATCACAAAATTTTAAGTGAAGTTTTTCTGTGAAACAAATGTAAATGTTCCTTTTTCACTTTATGCCTATACTCCAAAAAAATAATGAGCAATATTTTTAACACTACTAATAATTACAACACATTTTTTTTAAATGGAAGAAGTAAGAACTAATTTCACAAGTATTGCATATCACTCCAATAAAAACCGAAAAATCTGGGATTTCTGTCTTAGGGCCCAGGAATTAAAACTATATTTTCGGGGAACTGCACCAACCTTAAAATGATTTTGGCCATTATAATGTTGAAAACAGGAACGGCAATAAAATTCTTGAATAAATTTCAATGTAATAATTAAAATGATAACTTGAAAGTTTAAATTCAAAAAACTTGTTTCAACTGAAATTTTGTAGATCTCAAGATTTTCCTAGCTTAAATTACAAACATCAACAATGTTGTTTATGTTTACTTTTGATTAATCGACCATAAACTATTTCTTCAATATAATAATTTTGTAGAACTTTAAATAATTTATAAACAAAATATTTACCCTTGAATGGTTAGACGGTTCAAAATTGTCTCTTGGTATGGCTAATAACGTTTTTTACAGCAACTCACTGTCTCTAGAAAATCGATAGACAGGCACCTTTGGGCCATTTTTGTAGTTACTTCCACAGTTAGAGACACAACACTTGTAGACCATCTTTTAATCTATTTATATATAAAAAAATTTCAAAGCTGTTAAGAAATATTTCTTTTTTATACTAATCAAAATATAACAGAAGTCATATTTAGTTTGTGTGCACATATTATTTACTATAAACCAGGATTAATGCATCTATGCATATTCTATAAGTTTCTATTTTAATGAGAAAGTATTTTATTGCTTCAAAGATTGTTTATAGTTTCAAAAGTAATTAGTGTTACCGATATGAAGTTTGTACTGTTTTAATTTTATATGAACACTTTTTTAAGTTTAATAACTAAAAATATAAAACACATGAAAAAGAATAAATCATAAAATAATTTCAGTCACAAATAGTAATTAAACTAATCATTCTTATACTTCTACACATTGTTAAATGTAACTCAAAAATACACCTCTTTTACTTTTATTAAAATAATAGAATAGTAATTTGGATTAGGAAATGTATACTGTAAATAGTATTTAAAAAATAGCTCTTAAACTAAAACTATTGATTTAAAGCAGGGTTGGAAAAATACCCGGTTTATTTGAAAAAAACCAAAAAACCAGGTTTTTTGGTTTAAACCGGGTTTTTTTGGTTTAAACCAGGTTTTTTTGTTTTTATTTTTAAATCCTTTTATAATTAGCTGTTAAATACTTATACATAAAAGTATTTATAAAATGTGCAGATAACAATTAATGTTCCTTCTGAAAGTAATTTAAAAAAAGTAAATAAACAATTGTTGCTATACTTATGTGGACATTGAAATCATTCAATATTAATATTTTATTTAGAAATACTATTTTTTATATTTAGTATATAATATAATACAATATTAACTGTTTACTACATTTTACATGGAATCTTGCACTTAGATTCATCAGCAATAATGGTGATAAGTTGTTCAAAATGATATTTTTAAGGTTTAAAAATAAGTTGTTAAAACACATAACCTCTATTTTAGAAACAAATTAAAAATGCAGCTTATAATTTAAGTTTAATTAATAATTTTAATAATGATAAAACAATAAGATGTCTATTAGATATATGATAAAACAATAAGATGTCTATTAGATGTCTATTTGATATAAAAACTTATTGTTGATACTTATAAGGATAATTTAAAAAGATATCAGAACATATTCTATCTGTAGTATTCAGAATTTTAAATTATTCTTTAAAAAAGCCAATTGGTTTATTGAGAAAAAAACCATTTGGTTTAAACCATGATTTAAACCGTGGTTTAAACCAGTCGGTTTAAACCATGCCAACCCTGATTTAAAGGTTAATAAGGTTGAATGACTATAAGTATTATTATGAATACAATAAACATAAAACACATAAATTTCTTTAAGCTACATTGAATTTTCCCACATAAGAATTTATGTCAACAATGCTAATGAAAACCAAATAGCATAGAAGATTATTAATAGACTATAGTCATTTATTGAATGTCCAAATTAAAAAGAAAAGAAAATTGTACTATCTCTGTATATCTGATCAATATGTTTCGATATATGAATTCTTACTATTAAAATATAAAAAGAATATTTGGTCAAAAAATCCATAAAGGTGGCACCAAGAAATTTAAATAACAATAAAGTAAATTTTAATCTATCATATTTTATGTAGACTTATTTCATGATATAGGTTTCTGAGTCAGGATTTTAAAATTTTTAATAAGATGACTTTATCACATGAAAATGAAGGAAAACATAGCTTTTATAAGGTACCTTATTATATAAATTGGCTTATTAAACCTGTTACACGGATACGAAGTACATACGTGAAATGCAAGATATTATACGAGTAACTTTTTTCTAAGCATATCTTGTCTGTATATTCTTCATAACATAATAATGAAGCAAATAGTAAAATATTTAAAAGCATAAAGTTTACAGGAGTGAATTAAAAATTTTCTAATGTAATTTAAAAGCAAAAATACTGTACTTTCAAAATCCTTGATCAATCCTACATTATAATCAGGAAATCATCCTTCAGGTTTAAGATGAACTAATACGGCTGTCTTTCTTGAAATAAAGAATAATCACAAACATTAAAAATAAAAATGGCACCGTCGAACTTCCACACAGATCATTGATCTGACTCGAGCATGAATTCGCAAGCCTTGGCCCTCGTCCTAGGTGTTCCTAAGCCCTCGACTTGTGACGTCAATTCTTTTCTCTGAATGAGTTGTTTGGCTTACAGCTGTTGATGGATTGCGCCTTAGTGGAAACTACTTTTTTGGCACTCCCCCTGAACTTCAACAGCTGAACTAAGAAATTTCTTCATAAATCCCTCCAGTTTCTCAGCGGATTTTTCCTTTTCTGATCTCCTTTTTCTGTTTTGTGCTCTAGATGCGTTTTGAGCTCTACCAGACATCTGTGTACAACAAAAATTGAAATAATATGGATCCAACAATATTTATTAGCAATTTATTTTATTTTGAAGTAGAAAATTGATTAAAAAAATAATGTTCTACAAAAGATCACTTTTCACATTTTAAGGTCATGAGCACAGGGCACAATGGTGCAAAATATATGCTAGTTAAAATTACAAAACAAACAAGTACTTAGAATCAAGTGTATAAAAGGAAACATTTTCAAAAGGAAAAAATCTTGCATTCTTCCCCAAAAAAAACAGAGTTGTTTTTTTTTGGGGGGCGTGCCCATTTCAAAAAACTCACAATTTTGTAAGGTGGAATTTATTTCAAAATACTCTACATTCCTAACTTTTACTACTGGCAAAAAAATAATCATAATAATGATTACGTAATGATAATGATTCTAATAATTACTGTCATTGCTTGACAGTTTGATGACATTAGGCTCTAAGTACAATTTTGCACTTTTAGATAATTTCATCAAGAAATTTTTAGGATAAATGCAGTAATTTAGAGCGGTTTTTTTAAAACAATTTTAAGTCATTTGTGCGTGCATATGTGCATTTATATACAGGGTGTTCCAAAAAGGTGGTAACAAGCATTAATTCTTTATCTATTAGATATAAGTGGGCGATGTAAATTGAAAAATGTTTGAAAATATATGAGAAGAATTCGTCTTATTAATTTTCAAATGGTTTTTATATTTGTGTACGTTGCCCGTACGAAAAATTCCCTGCTAGTAAAATGTTCCCCATATAATAATAAGGAGATGATCATGCTTTCAGCTTTTCATTGTAAAATGTCTAAGAAATATCTTTAAATAAAAATGGTCAGGAAAAATATCGTAATTTTTGTAAGATTCCCTTCTTCGAAAGCCACTGAAAAATTGTTTAAATCGGAATATATTTCTCTTACTCTTATTAAGAGTGTAATTTTACACATTTTGTACATCACCTAATGAGTGTATGTAGCACATTCTACTAATTGGAATTTTTTGTATAAATTTAAGAAGTATAACTTTTGGAAAATTAATGAGTGGAACGTTTTCCTGACGCAGTCCTTTTTTTCAATCTTGTTCTGAACATTTTTTCAATTTGCATCTCCTACTTAACTATAATAGATAAAGAATTGAAGAGTGCAACCCACTTTTGGGATACCCTGCATACTAAACATCTAAAGTGCGTAAGGATTTCATTACTGAACTTTAAAATTAAAAATTTTTGCAGACCATAACAAAGACTAGGTGATTTTCAGTCAATTTAAAAAAATAATTTTTCCATGGTTCATAAAAATCAAAATTTTAAAAGTAATCCAATTTTCATGAATTTGTGATAATTTGAGAATCTTTGTATATTTCTGTTTGTGTGAAAACTTATTAGTTTAAAACACAATCGTTTAGGGACTGATAGAACAACTAAACTCATAAAAGTATATAATTATTTTATTTATAATCAATAATGCACTTCCCTCATAAGTCCAGACTGATTAAATTTTACCTTCAGTGTAATATTATCGCTGTGTTCTTATTCTGTTTACAGTACTAAAGTAAGAAAATCGGTTTCCATTCAGAAATGTCAATTTTGTTTTTTTCATGATAAAATACATGTAATTGTGATAGGGGAAATTCTCAATTTTTCAAACAAAAATTTTAATGTTGGCAAGTTGTATTTTTAATAATATATGTAATAACTAACAATAATAATTTTTTAATCCCTTGAAAGAAGTCTTAATTGTAGCTGCATACTATTAGCATATAAAATAATCAAATTTAAAATTGGCCAATTTTTTTAAAACATTAAAATTAAATCAATATTTAAAAGTTTCCTGAAAATAAATTAAACCCAGATTTTTAAAAAAAACCCGTTAAAATGCTTCTCTTTTTAATGGTGGGCTGCACTTTTTCCAGACATCCCCCCCCCCTCTTTTTAATTTTTTCAAACCCTAACAACAGTTAGTTACTTGTCACAGCAAAAATTTACATAAGTAACTTTGCAGCAGATTTTCCTTCAAGCTTTCAAATCTTATTTCGAACACTCATAAAACACATATAAGATATAATTATTAAATTACTGTTTGATTATGATTCAGATGAACAATTCTTTTAGTTTTCAAAACATCAACAAAACATTCTCATGAATTATGAAAATAACATCAAAAATGTTTATACACAATAGTACTTATAACTAACTATATAAAGAACTAAAGATAAAATTTACAAACATACATACACAAAAAAGAAAAACAAAAGAAAACAGAACAAACAAAAGAACATAAAGCAAAAATAACATAAAAACACAATAATTCTTGATTTTTAAAACAACATACAGGACAGCACATAAGATAATTTTATTTTATTTTTTATTAATAAAAAAAATAAAATAATCAAAACATAAAGGAAAGACAGATACACACATAAAAACCAAAACAAAAAAAAATAAAAGAAAGAAACAAAATCATAGATTAGGAAGAAAAAAAAAAAAGAGGAAGGAAGAAAAGAAAGGAAAATGGTAGCAGAAGAGAAAAGGGAAAGTGAATAGAACCTTACAACAGCAGCTTCCAAGCGGAATGAACGAAAGGAACGGAAGAACCATCGTTTACAAGACATTCCAAGTGCTGGGTAATGGAAAAACCTTCCACAAAATCAAGATGGGACAAAGGCTGAGGAGTGCACAATATCTTAGCCTTAGAAAACTGAAAACGATGATTAGAATTCCAACAATGTGAAGCAATAGAATTTGGAAAGCTGGTGCTTAGAAACACATCTCTCACGCTCTTTGAACCTAAATTTGACAGCTCTTCTAGTCTGACCAATATAGGCTTTCATTTGGAATGGAAATTTTTCTGGATATTTAGTATCTGGCCAAATTGACATCCATTTTGTCACTAGTAACCTTTATGTGCATCTTTAATTTGCTGAAATTTCACGAGTCTCGTTAGTGACATATAGTCGATATTGAGGCAGGTTGCATTGCAGATAACCACCTTTGGCAAGCAAACAAAAATCGCCAAATAAAAATCTATTACATTAAGTGATCACTGAACATGTAAATTAACTCTTAAAATAATGTAAACAAAGCAATTCAAATAATTATTATAAAACAGCAATATGTAGATAAATTTAAGTAGTAAGTAAAATTTGATTCCTTTGGCTTTACTAATTTATAAAACCTATGGCAAACATGTTTAATTTACTCTAAATAATAGTTAACACTTCCATAACTGTACTTTATAAATTAATTATAGTCTAGAAACATTTTATTACAGTTGAAAATTTATTTTATTTCACCTCTTTCACGCATTTTAATGTTAAAGGAAACATGTAGATGGCAGAGATATAGGTTGGTCATAGGTTCTTCACAGATAGAGGTTGGCAGCACCTGCTATCCAACCTATATCTGTGAAGTTCTGTAAAGTACCAGTGATACGTACAGAACGCTGTTAAGGCATCCTGTTAGTAGCTGCTCATGTCGTGTTTGTTGTATCTATAATTAAATCCAAGTTAATCGCTATTGCAATGAAACTTAATAGTACTACAAAGTACCATTAAGTTCCACTCTATTAGTTTGGGTGTGATGCAATAATATTCATTTAAAAATTTGGGAGAATTGAGTTTATACTAATTTACTTACTATTTTTAGTTATTTTTCAAATATCCAATCAAGACAGTTTTATTTTAATCAAATTCAGATACTAAAAAAAGTCATAATAGCAACAACAGAGTTGGGCTTTTGACGGCAATTCATGCCTGACACCTGGAGGCTTCCTCTGTAACGTCATTGATCAGGGTTTTTTTTAGTGACCCAGGTGCCAGCCCCTTCCCTGATCTTAGTTACAAAATCACAAGCCATTGTGAAAATCTATCTTAACTTTCGCCAGTTTCCGATGCTCTTTGGTTTTGATCTCCTGTGAACTCTCTTTTTCATTTGTTTTCTTGCAAATGAAATGCATTCTTGTCATCAAGTAAAAATGAATTATCTTTAAGGTCATCTCTTTTTCATGGTCAAAACAGCCTTGTCCCATTTCCTCTGCAAGTCATCCTAGATTTTGTGAAGAAAGTCCCTCCACAACTCTTCTGATTGGAGCGTTTTTAATAGAGCTCTTTTAAATACTTGAGGACTCTTCAGTGATGTCTTTCAGACTCAGAAGTGACTCCAAAATCTCACTGCTTTCCATATTACTCCCTTTAGCAGGTTTTATCAATGAGTATGTCCCCGTAAGTCTAAAGACCTGGAGGAAGACTGTGGGATCAGGGTGGTCTTGTAATCATGAGTTAGACCTTGTTGCAGGTCTTGATTATTACCTTGCGCTATCCATATTTTTATAGCATCTCAGTTCTGGTGTTGCACGTTTTATTAATAATTTTAATAATAAAAAATCTAAACAATTATTATGATAAGGATCAGAATATGTTGTGCAGGTGGTTGAATTTGAACATTCAAACACAAAAGTAGCAAACTTGATAGGTTACCCGATGCTGCTCTTTTACTTAGAAAGCAAACTAAAGCTTGAATCCACTTCCCTTTAAATGGTTGAAACAACATAACTAATGCATGGTCTGCTCTTTCAGAAATTAGATTTTCAGGTGTGTGGTCACCCAGGTCGGTAAATCCTGTTACTTTCAACATCTTTTTGTCAAATGAAAGTGAGGGAGATAGCTTCATCTCATCGAGAAGTAATACTCCTGTCAAAGAAAACAATTTGTTATAAAATAAGTGATAATTATACATCTACATGTATGTATATAAACATTTTATATATATATATATAAATAAATTCTAGAACTATCTCACTTGTCTGTAGGGTCTAATGAAGCTTATTTATTTATTTTTTAACAGTGAAATACGGAACGTTGGAATCCATATGTTTCTTTAATTTTACAAATGTATTTATTGAGGGTGGTAAGACTTGGCCAAGCCAAGATTTTCTTTAGTACACGTACAGTTTCCTGCTTTTTATTCTCAGCAATATGCATTCATACACCCACTGTACAGTGTAGTGAATGCTGCTCTCACTTGCTCCTCAGCTCTCAAACAAGTTCTTGCAGCCTCTTGTTGAGACAAAGGTAATTTTGAAATCTGTTCAGAAATTACACTCACTTCTGCGACAGTAAATGCTTTCCTATACCCTTCCAACTTTAAAAATCAAACACCTAAAAAATTTAGGAAACATTCTTTTTTTAGGAGCAAACACCTAAAAAATTTAAATGGCATATATTTTTATATTTGCGGAAAACATGACTCTTGGCAAATTCGACAGTCTGCCTATATAGTCAGTATCACGCTATTATTCATATGAATGCAAATTAAACAGTTTCAAGGCTGTTTGCAAAAACAAGTCCTGCTTAAAAGACCGATATGGTAAAAAAAAATAATAGTATAATCATAGAATGCAACTTCACAATCTGTACTACACACTGAAAAAAAATAACAATTTAAGGAAACTATAGGAAAATATTCTTAAATTGCATTGTAATTTTTTTTAGTATTCACATATATAAAATATGGCATTTTTAATTTTTAACTTTCAAACTTCCAGACTTGTATGTTGTTACAGTGTATAGTGCTTGTAAGCATCCTAAAAAGTTTGGTCCCTGACAAACTTCAGAAAACATTAAAAAGACAAAAATAACCAAAAAATATGTTATCTGGTCTTTATAAATACAATTATGTAAATTAGAAAAATTAAAATTCTAGAAATAACCTTTTTTTTTTAGACGTAAACTTCTAAGATGCTGGCAGAGATTTCTGCTTAGACACAGTCTTCTGCCTTTTGCTGGCACATTTGTCACACCAAACTTTGGGTCTTCCTTTTTGAAAGCCTTTATTAATCAAAATTTGGCAATCATCAGGTTTGTGTCTGTAACAAAATGAAAGTTATTGAGACAATAAATATTCAACTTAACAGCAAAATAAAGCTTGCAATAGAAACAATTTCTAAAATTTTGGTTTTGATAAATATTTTGAAAATATGTACAAAAATTAACAAATATTTTCAATTCAATAAAATACAAAAGTTACTGATAAATTTACATAATCACATAAATATGTCACTGATAATTTTAATATGCAATAGTATTTTGTAATGTAATATTGGCTTCTTCGTGATCATAATAAATAATGAATTATACTGTCACTTAATATCTGTTATAGCATAAAATACTATTGTAAAATAAAATAAAATACAAAATAAACTCTAATCACCCTTTTGAAATGCTGGCACAAATAATATATACGTCTACTTTTTCAGGATGTTAGAAATATCCTTAAGGGAAGAAACTTCTTCTGGATAAATATGTGAAATACCGTATTTACCCACGTATAAGTCGAGAAATTTTGGACCAAAAAAAGGCTTTAAAGTGGGAGGATCGACTTATACGAGGGTCCTTAATTTTTTATTTTTTTTTCAGAAGTCAAAAATGTCTCTTTGAAAGACAATTGTTCTGTTCCCGCATTCCATTACACAGTGATGCCGATTTCAGTACCAGAAAGAATGTAGCAATACATAGATTCAAAACGTTTATCAAGATGAGCCGATGGCGACGAAGGAATTTTGTGAATTGTTTGGCGAGTCCAATACTGAATCGGATCTTAAATCAGTTTAACTTTGTATATTACTACTTTACCCTATCAGTTGTGTCATTTATTACTATTAATTATCAGTTTAATTTTGTATACTACTTTTGTATATTGTTATCTTTATTATTGCATATTTAGTGCTTTCTTTTTCTTCCCTGATGATTTTGAATAAATGTATTTTAAAAGAAAACTTAATTTCTTGATCGTAAAAGTGAAGGGTCGACTTGTACGCGGGATCAACGTATACGTGGGTAAATACGGTAACCTTCTCATACAACCTTTAGAGAATAAATGACATACAATAGCTTTGTATTCATATCCAAATATTAACTGTTAAATAGTTTAAATTAATTTGTTTTAAGGATTCAAACAAACGTAAGCAGTATTCAAAATTTCCCAATATTACGTATATAATAGTTATAATTCAATGAAATAACTATGTAGAAACTTTGCTGACTTACTTTGATGTTTAAATCATTCTGCAGAACTACTCTCTTTTCACTTACCAAAAGTTTCTGTTCCATTTGGAGCATATAACGAAATTCTCATGATGTGTTATTCACCACCATTTATCAGGCATCTCAACTGCGTGAAGTTGATCATGCAAAACTGCAAATGAAAATTCTGCAGCAAGCTCACAGGCTATTTGCTACAATTTGAAGGGGAGGAAAAAAAAAACCACTTTACAAGCATGTTTCCAAATAAATAAATACGGTCTAAATATACCACTGAAACAAACAACCACTTTTAATATATTCTTTTACTTTCATTTTTTTAAAGTTGATCATACTTTCACTAGGATTTACCAAGTTCTATGCATGAAAATAGGTATTACTTAAAGAATTTGCTTCCCTCTCTCCACAAAAATTTACATTCTTTTTTCTTTTCTAAATGGAGGGGGGAGAAATAAAGTTTTTAATCCCATAAGGGCTATTTTCACAGATTACAACAAAATTAAGATCTTATCCAAATTAACCACTTCTACAGATGTTTATGCACTATTTATACTTACTTCTGCTCTATCTACATTGACATGGCAATCATTAGGTTTGAATGTTTTTACAGCATCCACGCAGGTTGGGGGGATCCTCTTTTTAACAATTTTTGTTAAGTAGGCAGGTAAGTTTTTAAATATGGATGGAATCGCATCTTTCTTTGAGTCTGGCAACCCTCTAGCAATTGTTTGTTCAATTCCATCAGGCATTACAGTCACATAAAACCTTTCAACTTCATTTTCTTGAAAATGCTCTTCACAGATGACATCTGTCTGTGACAATTCTCTAAATTGCTTTTGCCCACTTTTGAAAAAGTTCAGCATTCTGCAAGACATAAAACTTTTACAGCAAAACAGATATGATATTAAACAATATAGGTTGCTTCAAGAAAATTCTTTAATATTAAATTTTTAAATAATTTTTTAAATTTCTTTAAATGTAAGCTTATTATTACTTATTATTTTTTAAATTACAGTTCTTAATATTTTTTGTGATGCCTATGCATGCATAATACATTTCTTACAGATTATACATTATGGAACTATGCATTTCAAGTAAGAAAGACGCTTATGCAATAAATAAAAAAGTTTATGCTTTATGTAAAGAAAATAATTAAAATTTTAAGATATTCTTAATGTGTACCAAAATTAATCACAAATAACCAAAATCTGAAATCAAACTAGTAATGCATAAATAACTGTGTGAAAATTACAGAATATTTTAAAGTGCATTTAATTTAAAATCTGAACACTGGGGTATACTACATTCTAAGAAATTCTCCTCCAAAATTATTTTTTTTATTTCTGTGTAAAACAGCTATAAGATCATTTGCATTAAAAATAAACCTAAAACCTATGAATATTTTTTAAATGAATTTTAGCTTGTACATTTAAATTATCAATTAGTTAATAAAACATTTGGTAATAAAAATATAATAATGATACTGAGGTCACTGTACTGAGCACACTATTTTCAGTACGTTTATTCATGAACGTCAACTAGTTTGTCTATTCAAATAATATATCTGTAAATATAAATACACAAAACTAATAGTTGTTCGGTACCCCCCCCCCTCCTCCCAAGATATCTGTTAATATCACATAATTGTAAAGAAAAAAAAATTGTGTGCTTTAAATGTCAGTACGTACATTTATGCAAGGAACTGCAAAAAGACATGCATTTTTTTTTCCCCTTCTAGAGATCTCTTCTTTCTATCCCTGGCGTAACGACTTTTACAGACTGGTAGAAAACATTTGCCACCAGTCATTTTGTTAAATTAAATCAAATAACATTAAAAAAAATAAGCTCATCACTAGCAGGACCAGCACAAAGATGGAAAGGCGGGAAATCTCTCCCTGGGGAAAACACAGAAAACTGAAAGGGAACAGTTGGGAGTGAAGCAGACAACAAGGAGGGAGGATTTACATAGCAGCGCCATCTTTTTCTGCAAAAAAATTGTTGGCGGATATACAGAGCTGCTGCCATAGTGGCTTTATCTCCTCCCTCCTACTAGAGACACTGGAAGGAGGACTTTCAAGATTATCTGGAAGCTTTAGAATATCGCGAGGAGCCAGAAAGCACACAAAAACTGTGCTTTTCCAACACATGTGTAGAGACGAGCTAAGGAAACCAATACAGATTATTTGATCTAAAGCCAGATGCTGGTAATACGGAAGTCTTGCTAAAGCAAGTTCTTGAAGAGTTCGATAAATATTTTGCAGACTATCAGAACGAGATATATGCATCATTCAAGTTTCTAGAAATAAAACAAGAAAACAAAAAATTTGCAGACTTTTACTCATGACTTGAAAGTGATGTAATTGAATGCAATTACGGTGATGCTACAGAAAGAATGCTCCATGACAAGATTGTGCAAGGTCTCTCTGACAAAGCATTACAAGAAAAATTGATATGAGAGATGAACAGGTCGAAGAAAACACTGCAAAACATCATCGGTGAATGCAAAGCAGCCGAACACAGCAAGGCGCAAGCTACGGAGATGAGCAAGAATTGCAAGCTCACCATAAACACGCTAAAGAAAGATAAACATCGTCCGAAGCAGATGAGTCACGCAAGCAGCCAGGAGAAAGATTGCAGTGGGTGCGGATATAAACACCAGCTGAAGAAATGCCCAGCATACGGAACGGTCTGCCGGAAGCGCAGAGAAGAAAATCACTGGGAGAAGATGTGCCGCACTAAAATGCAAAAGTAAAGAGTAGACGCAGTCAAAAGAAATGCAGAAGACAGCGATTCCGAGATTGTTTATCTGTGAGAAGTTAAAACTCTGAATGAGCTGGAAGTAACTGAAGCATTTGTGTGGATATCAAAATATCGTTTTGAATGGAAAAAAATGTAAAGTTTAAATTGGATAGAGGAGCACAAGTTAATGTAATACCTAAAAGTGAACTGATAAAATTGGAGTGAAAAACCAGTAGTCAAGAAAAGTAAACAACCTGTACTTGACTATAGGGCCAACCAAATACCAATTTTAGGTGAATGTCTCTTCACATGTGAATCAAGAAAAATTGCAAAAACTCTTAAAATTTTTAGTGACTACGTTAGAGTCATCTGTCATCCCATATATTAGGCCTGCAAGCTTATCAAAGTTTAGGACTAATTAAAAAGAGTATACCAGGTTGAAAGGAACAAAGAAATAAAAGAAACTCTAGACCAGGTTTTAAAGGAGTATTCTGATGTATTTACTGGAGTAGGGAGACTGAATCATACAGTGAAGATAAAGTTGAAAGAAAACTCCTCACCGCACATTACTGCACTAAAGTGCTTCTTGCCCTCCATACTAAAGTTAAATCATATGGTGGAGATTTTGAAACTGCAAGGGTTCAAGATTTTTATGATTTTAGATGCAAAGAATGTGTTTTGGCAACTATCACTGTAGAAAGAGTCGTCATACTTAACAACATTTACTACCCCATGGGGACGCTATCACTTTTTGGTTTTACCTTTTGGATTACTCTGGGCTCAACAACAGTTCAGGAACATTGCCAACTGCTGTGAACAGTCCTAGAAAAAGCTAGAAAAGCAAATCTCAAGTTCAAGCGGGAGAAAACCCAATTAGCATTATCGTCAGTAAACTATTTGGGTCAGTAAACTATTGTGCTGTCAGATAATGGAATCGCACCTGATGCAAGAAATATTAAAGCAAATAATGAATTTGTGGTCCCAAAATGCAAAGATTTGCAGAGATTCCTTGGAATGATGACGTACTTAGCCAAGTTTAGCCACATTTGGCAGACTCATCCCCTATGCCAATTGCTAAAGCAAGACTGTGACTGGATCTGGGATAGAAATACAGACCAAGCTTTTCACCAGCTAAAAGAAGCAATTGTGCAAGCTCCATGCCTGCAGTACTTTGATGAAAGTAAGCCTGTAACAATATTGGTTGATTCCAGCAGTAAAGGACTAGGAGCAGTGTTACTTCAAGAGGACAAACCAGTTACATATGTATCAGCAGCATTGACAGAAACAGAGCAACGATATACCCAAATAGAAAAAAACTTTTGGCAGTAATCTATGGACTTGAGCACTTCAATTATTGTACGTACAGAAGGCAAGTTACTGTACAGAAGGACCATAAGCCATGGATTGGTCTTAGCATCAAACATTACGAAACTATCTCACCTCGTCTGCACCTTTTTCTACTGCGATTTAATAGGTTTGATGTAAAAGTTGTATACATACCTGGCAAACGGTCTTTTAATTGCAGATGCTCTGTCTCAAGCATACTCAGAACAAGACAAATTCAAAGCAGATGATGAAGCTAGCGTGACAATTAACCTCATAGAAACAGCTTCAACTTCAAAATGGGAAGACTATGCGGCAGAAACAAAAAATGATGGAAGAGCTGCAAGCTGTAATACATCACATAAAGAATGGTTGGGAAGAAAAAAGCAAAACCAAAGCTGTTGCACAAGCATACTGGCACTGCAAGGAAGAACTTACCTATTCAAAAGAAGGTATAGTTTGTCGAAGACTAGTGGTTCCAACATCTCCCAGAGCGGAGATATTGAAAAAAGTGCTTCACCGAGGTATTGTGGCTTGCAAGACAAAAGCAAGAGAATATTTTTGTTGGCTGGGTATTAACCAAGAAATAGAAAACTTGATCAGTAAATGTACGATACGCCAAAAGCATCAAAATAATAATCGAAAAGAAGTGCTTTTTGATCAAGAATTGCGCACTAGACCATGGCAAAAATTGAATGCAATATTTTCTACATAAGAAAACAGCAATTCCTTCTCATGGTGGATTACTTCTCAAAATATATAGAGATAAAAAATCTGAGATATAAAACTGCAGTTCAGTTAAAGAAGTAATGAAATCCATGCAAGTCATGGTATTCCAGTAGAACTAGTGAGTGATGGAGGACCACCATTTTAGTTCTGATGAATTAAAAAAATTCTGTATGACTTATGACTTGGAGGGGAGGCCCAAAGAGGGCCAGGCACCGCGACAAGGGGTATATTGTACCATCCCCAAGCAATATGGAAAGTCCTGAGAAGACCCTATGAAAAGAGCCCAGTAGCAGATGCGAACATCAACGTAGACCTAATAGACATTTTATGAAGCTCCCTGGCTCAATGATGCACAAATCTATAAGCAGAGAAATACTCGCACTGGATATGCAGAGCAGTTTCCTCCTTATGAAGACAACCCCGACAATCAACAACCCTAATTATGTTAAGATGCCTTCTAAGGCCACAGTGCCCAGTTAACAGACCAATAGCCCTACTGAGACACAGCAGCTCCTTGTATTTGTCACCAGGAAAGCCAGAATTAATCTCTTTGGCCTGCCTCTGGCCATTACACTTAAGTCAGCTAGAATACTGAAGTCTGCGAAAGTGGCTAAAAACAGTATCCCTGTAACATTTACTCGAGATGCCGAGAACCAGCTCAGGTCCAATGAAAAAGGAACTAGAGCCCGACCTGGCAAGAAAATCCGCCATCTCATTACCAGTAATGCCAGAATGGCCAGGAACCCAATACAGAATAACCTTATTGAGACGAGAGAGCTTGTAAAGCCTCAGGTAACAATCCCAGACCAGGAAGGAAGAGATAGCAGTGCATTGCAAAGCTATCAGAGCAGCCCTACTGTCAGAGCAGATAAAAATATGCTTCCTAGAGTAACCAGCATTTAAGCAAAGAACACTGCACATAAGGATAGCCTGAAAGACAGAAGCATAGAGGCCCAGAGAATAAGAAAGCTTAATATCATTGTCCGGACAACAAACTCCAGCTCCAGTACGATTACCAAGCTTGGAGCCATCAGTGTACCTGCAATGACATGTATAACTAACTATGTATAACTGTAACGGTGATCGTCTTATATTCTAAATTCTAATGTAACTTGGTTGTTGTGTAGTTCGGCATCATTCATTAAAGCTTGTTCGTTAATTGCTGCAGTATCAAATAAATTCGCCAAAACGAAAAAAGCAGTGCCAGTTAAAGATAAATCTTACTCTACAACAATAAGCGATTGTAGAAATTGTGGTAGCAACCATAAAATTAATGCATGCCCAGCTTTTGGCGAAAAGTGCAAAATTTGTGGGAAACAAAACCATTTTGCAAAAAAATGCAGATCGAGGAACCAGAAAAATTTCAAAATTCGAGAAATTGAAAATGTTCATTTGGTAGTTGGTGATGGCGAAAACTTCCTCATAGCAAGCATCGAAACTAATAATACAGACTGGAATGAAACGGTTATAATTAACGATAAATCTATTACAATGAAGCTTGATACAGGTGCGCAATGTAATGCCATGCCATTCAGCTTAGCTAAAATCATAGGGTTAGTAAGAAAACCAACAAACGTTCGTAAGCTTCTTTCATATTCAGGCCATACAATTGATGTAGCTGGTGAATCTACAGTTAACTGTAAAATTAAAAACAAACCACTTCAAATCCGTTTAATCATTGCACACAGAGGGATTAGTCCAGTATTAGGGAGGAATACGTGCACTGAAGCAGGCCTGATAAAAAGAATTAATCAAATAAACCCATTGGAAGAGGAATTCAAAGATTTGTTTGAAGGAATGGGGTGTATAAAAAAACTTTGTGTATACAGCTGAGTTCTCCAAAAAATGTCCTCAAAAAGAAATCAAACCACCCAGAAAAGTACTGTACGCACTAAGACCAGTGGTAAAAGAAGAATTGGAGAAAATGGTACAGGACAGTATCCTTAAAAAAGTAGATGAACCAACACCAATTTCTAACCATATGGTTATTGTGAAACAAAATGGCAAAATTAGAATTTGCATTAATCCTTCCGATTTGAATAAAATACTTCTAAGAAGACATTTTCCTTTGGAAACTTTAGAAGATGTTGCAACTAATGTGAATGGTTCAAAGTATTTTACGAAATTAGATTTGAAAAAGGGATTTTGGCAATTACGAGTTTCACCAGAAACCCAACCATTCTTAACATTTAGCACACCTTGGGGGAGGTATTCTTTCCTTCGAGTTCCATTCGGAATAAAGTCTGCACCAGAAATTTTTCAGAATGTAATTACAAAAATTCTTCAAGGTCTTCCAGGTGTTGAAAATTCAATGGATTTTATCTTAATTTATGCTCAGTTCTACAAGCCTTAGGAAATGCAGGAGCCAAGCTGAATAAAGAAAAATGTAAATTTGAAATGCAAAGAGTCAAATATTTGGGGCATCTTCTCACAAGCGAAGGCATCATGATTGATCCCGAAAAAGTTGAAACCATTATCAGAGTCAAAACTCCAGATTGTAAAGAGGATTTACAAAGATTACTCAGAATGGTTCAGTATTTGCATAAGTTTATTCCAAATCTCTCTGAAAAAACACATAACATGAGACTACTGTTGAAGAAAGATACAGTGTGGAATTGGAATTCTGACTTAGATGCGGAATGGGGCAAAATCAAGAAATCACTGAAGGAAGCCCCAGCACTTAAATACTACAACCCGAACAAGAGCCTTACAATTTCTGTTGATGCAAGCTCTCATGCACTAGGTGCTGTACTCTTACAAGATGGAAGACCTATCGCTTTTGCATCAACAGCTTTAAATGAGACTCAACAGGCCTATCAACAGATAGAAAAAGAAGCCCTTGCCATGAAATTTGGATGCCAGAAATTTCATCAATATATCTATGGATCTGAGTTGATCATTGAAACGGATCACAAACCTCTGGAATCTATTTTCAATAAATCAATAGATCGAGTTCCGCCTACACTACGAAAAATCTTTTTAAAAGTTCAACAATATGCTCCGAAGGTTTCTTACAAGCGAGGCACAGAAATGCACATAGCTGACTTTCTAAGTAGAGATTGTGAAAACAAAAGCTCTTTGGAGGAGAGAACTTTTCAAATTCTGTTTACAACTCCAACCCCTAGTAGCAATGACTGCTTGTTTTCTGCTCGGTCGTTCATCGACTCATCGTTAACTCATCGACTCGTCGAATTCAGTCATCGGCAAGTGCACTTTTGTTAATCTGAAATAGATGAATTTTTATTCATGGATAGAAGTGATCTAGACGAGCAGTTTCGCCGATGGGAAACCGAAAAACAGTATCTTATCCGAAACTGCAGCTCTATAGTCAACGGGCCTTGCAAGTGTCCCCAGTAGTTTACACTTTACCCAAATTCCTATAAATATTTGCGTAATTTAGATCTGCCTTTGCATAATCTAAGGTAAATTTTGAACAATTCTTGAATTAATCGCATAATTTGCTTCAAATTTCTTGTACTGGGGTTGGGAGGGGTATCCCCCCCCCTTGCCCCCTCCCACAAAATTTAAATTTGAAAAGAAATATTTACAAAAAAAAAATAAGTATTTATTATATAAAAATCGTTTGTAATATTTAAATAATTTTTAAAAAAAGTGTTTAAATAAAAGAAAAGAAAATCTATTTGAGAGTCAGCTGCATTATAAGAAAAACGGAAACTTCCAACTACAATGAGCAACTCTTTTGAAACCTCTTTAATATAAACAGCAAGAAGAGAAATCAGTTAATTTTTAAAAGTTATCCAAGAAATATGAAAGTTAAAATCACACTAAAATTCCTATTGGCAATATTGTTTTTTAATTATTAATTATGAATGTTGTTGCTACTTACATACATTGGTAAAAAGTGAAATTAATTTCTTACCAATCGAATAATTTGACTATTATTAATAATAGCTGAACAACACATTGTCAAAATTTCACCCTAAGTCCCAATCTGAGACTAAAATAACCGCTACTTCACACTTTGCCTTTTACATGACAAGATTCGATGGTCTAGGGGTAGCGCGCTTACCTCGTAATCAGTATGCTCAGTGTTCGGGCCCCGGGGGAAGAAGAATTTTTTTTTTTTTCAGAAAAACGGAAATTTAGCATACAAAAAACGAAAATATAATAAACAGAACGGACATTTTTTGAAAATTTTGCTGCCAGTCGTTTATTTTTTATTAACAAATATATTTTAAACAGTTTATCGGTTTCTTTTCGTTATTTCATCGGTGTCATCGGGAAACGATGATCGGCTTTATGGTCCCCCGAGCGGACATTTTGTACCAGTTGCCGATGAAATTTCCCCTTTTTTGGATGAAAAGCCGTGATCGGTCATTGCTCCTTCTCCTCGGATTTAACTCACCCGCCTCTGATCGACCGATGAGTTATTGCTACTAGGGACTGCAGCCGCAGGGTTGAAAACTTTGCAAAATCTAACAAAAAATGATCCAGAAATGATCCTACTAAATAATCATTTTATTTTTACTGGTTGGCCTCAAGACAAAAATTCAGTTCCAGATTCATGCAAGAAGTACCAACCTTTTTTAGATGAATTATCTGTCCAAAATAATTTGATCCTTAAAGGTCTGAAAATTATCATTCCCAAAGAATACAGGTCACAAGCATTAGAAAATCTTCACAAAGTGCATTAAGGAATTTCAGGTTGTCTAAGAAGAGCTAGGATAACCATGTTTTGGCCAGGAATGTCCAAAGAAATTGTTGAAATGCTAGAAAAGTGTGTAGTTTGCCAGAAAACTCAGAAATCTCCACCAACAGAGCCACTGATTACAAAAGAAATCCCTAAGGCTTCCATGGGAAATACTCGCCTCTGATGTATTTACATATCAGGATGTTAATTATTTACTCGTCGCTGACAGTTATTCAGGGTTTATTGATTTCAAACCTCTAAGAACTCTTTAGTAAATTCACTATTGAAATCCTCAAAGATTGGTTTAGTGTACATGGAATTCCAAGAATTTTAGAAACTGACAATGGTACAAATTACTCATCCTATGAGTTCAAAGACTTTTCAAATGAATGGATGTTCACGCATCAAACTTCAAGTCCGTTATATCCCAAAGGCAATGGTTTGGCTGAAAGAGCAGTACAGACAGCGAAAAATTTGCTCAGGAAATGTCAGTTATCAGGCCAAGATATTCAGTTAGCCTTAATGAACTACAGAAATACACCACAAGACGAATTGGGATCTCCTGCGCAACAGCTCTACAGTAGAAGATTGCGAACCACAATCCCAGTTTCGGAGGAATTGTTTAGACCTGAAGTCCTGCATGATACATCAAAACGTCTTCAAGAAGCTAGACTAAAACAGAAATATTACCATGACAGACATGCAAAGCCATTTCCAAGTCCTCAATTACACCCTAATCAGTCTGTTATGCTGAAGGAAGCACCTCGAAACTGGATTCCAGCCAAAATCATTTCTCAAGAAGCTCCTAGATCAGCGGTGTGCAAACCGGGGGTCGCGAGATAATTTTTGGGGGTCGCCAAATTCAAAGAGATTCACATTTATGAAAAATCTGCAATTATTCATTTCAAAGAACTGAAATAATACAAGAGAAGAAACTGACAATTATTATTATACGAGCACAATATTCACAATCGCTATCACGGGGCTTCAAAACCACGTTATCATGCATAGTGATCTGCAAATTGATCATGCATAGTGATCTTCAAAATTATTTTCCATTAAAACAAAACATCGATCTAGATTGGATCCAGAGGATGACTTACGATTTGCGATTCCAATACAGATCCGAACATAGAAACAATCATGAGCTCTTTGTAAGCACATATTTCACATTGACTTTTTATGATGTAAAGCTTTTTTAAAGTATTTTTCATTAAAAAATATTTATATCCATATGCATAATAAAGCATTGTTTACTAAAATTATGTATTGATTCATTAACTGATTTTGATAATGTTACAACTTTTATAACATTTTTATGGTGGTTCATAAGTTTGGTGCGCTATTTTAAAAACGCGTTATTTCAATCGATGACGTCACGACACTCTTTTAAAAACACCCTGTAAGAGCAACTCCCAGAAAGAATTTCAATGTAAATTCGTTTTCAATTAAAGAAAATTCTGCTGCCTATCCAGGGGTCACGACAAAATTATGCTCAAAATAGGGGGGCGCGACAAAATTTTACACAAATTAGGGGGTCGCAGATGAAAATAGTTTGCGCACCACTGTCCTAGATCATACAAAGTGTTGACTCCTAAAAAAGAATATAAAAGGAATACTTGCCACATCAGACTAAGTGCAGTAAAGTACCAGATTGAAAGGAAAAGGAAAAGAAACTCTCCACCACCTAATACCAATCATGAACCTCATGGCTGGATCTCTAAAAGGGGAAGATGTAATGACATGTATAACTATGTATAACTGTAACTGTGATCGTCTTATATTCTAAATTTTAATGTAACTTGGTTGTTGTGTAGTTCGGCATCATTCATTAAAGCTTGTTCATTTTAACTTGGTCTAGTTGTTGTTACAGTACCACACAATACACCTGTTCTTACTATAATTAGGAGGCTGTTGTCCTCCTAATTATAGTAAGCAGTAGGAGTTGTACAGAGGCAACCAGTAATAGCCAAACACGCCAACCTTAGAATGCAGGTAAGATCCTTCATAGAAGAAACTAAAGATCTGGACCATCAAACAAAAGACACATACGAGATGATTGGACAAACAATCATGGTGTAGATCCAATGAATAGACTGAGGACTGAAGCCCCAAGTCCTGCCAATAGCACTCCTACAAGCCCAAAAGACTTGTTTGGCTTTAGCAAGACAGTAGTCAAGGTGATTCTTCCACCCCAAATGGGAGTCAAAGTATACACCCAAAAACTTCACTGAAGAGGAACAAGCAATAGGCTGTCCAAAAAAGGAAATCTCAGAAGACTTGAATTGCTTTGCACTAGGAAAAGCAACAAGACAAGTCTTC
>JAWZYV010019516.1:0-24314 GCA_038373885.1 Cheiracanthium punctorium
ACTAAGAAAAGTTATGGCATCATACTAAAAAAATCTGGAGTGCCTCCACTCGACTTTCCGAAGACTTACGATTAGATCATTACCAAGCATTTAAATAAATTTTGATCGATGAATAATTTAAACATATATACCAAATTGAAACTCAATTGAATGCACCATTTAAACGCTAGCACACTTTCAAGACTTTCTCCCCATACACTATAATGTCAAATAAATCTTTGTCGTTGCCCTGTAGAAAAACTATAAGTCCTATATACACCAAAATCAGTACCGGTCTTGCGACGGTGGTTTATAACATGTATGCCCAATTTGAGCTCAATCGAATGATCCGTTTAGGAGCTATCGTGTTCACTCACATACACACACACACGCACACATACACACGCACACATACACACACACACATACATACATACATCTCGTAAAAACAGCATAAATGAATTCAGAAGACCTCAAAACGTGTCAATACATCAAAGTCTCGAAGTCGAATTTTTTCATGATTACAATACTTTCCTTACATTGTGCATGTTCGGAAAGTAACAAGTAATGGAATCATTGTTTCCTAGAGATTTCTTGGTAATCAACTGATTTTTTTTTTTTTTAAGAGTGATAAATTGTAGGGAAAAAAAGATTCTCCACGCTCTAGACGATCCCCAAGTCTGGCATAATAGCTATAAATCAGTCCCGTACTGCTAAGCTGTCAGTAATCGGCTATTAAAAAAAAAAAAAAAAATTATTAAGCAGAAAGGCTTAATTTAAAATGCAGACTTTTTCTAAGAAGGAAAGCGTTCCAAATGAGTTAAAAGGTTAACTCTACCAAATTATACGTCATAATCTAAATAGGTTTGCAAATTTTTGCGATTTTAAATCGTTTGAAATAGCTTCTCGAAATTATTAAACTTCTACTTCTTTTAAGAATATTAAAACGAATAAATTTTTTTCGCCTTAATAAAGCATTGATATAAGGATTACTATATATTAAGCATTTCAGTGGTCCAATTCCGAAGGATTTTTTTTTTTTTGGATTACATGTGGGAATGGCGCCAGTTGTACGTGATACATTTAAAATTGACAAAAATTTGTACTCATGCTGAGCCCCATCCCCCTTAGAAAATTTCACATAAAAAAAGTTTAATGCAGATGCTTTGAAAAATTTTTGTATATAAGGTAAAGTTATCAAAGTTTTATATCAAAGTTTTATATATACAAAGTTTTTCTTTGTAATACTCTGTCAGTTTTGTTTTGTGTTCTCATCTTCCAAATATGATCTTGACAACTTTAAATCCATTCTGTTTAAGCCAAGGAACTTTTACTTCTTGGAAGCTGTTTGGACTTTTCAGAATTTATTTAATTATAAACTTATGCTATTATTTAATGAAGAGAAATATAGATAAAAATGTTATCATTCAAAAAAATATAGGATGCCACCCCACTTAAGTTAGGGTGCCCCCCCCCTGAAAAAAAGAGGGTGCCCCCCTGAATAGAAAATCTGGCTACGGGTCTGCTTTTTTAGTGGGCCATAAAAAATGAACAACTCACTTTGAGACAAAATATTCTGGATTTGCTACATTAATAAGATAAATAACAACTGGGAATTTTTTGGTAAAAATTTCAGATGGCATGAATCCTAGGTGTGTTACTTTCTCAGATTCGTGCTCTTAATTTTTCTTGGAATTTTTTCGCATATGCAGAACATAAATAAAGGTCTTTAAAAACGTTTATTATCTAACAAAGATTAATATAGATATTTCATTTAACAAATTTACTAAACAAGTCCTTTAAATGAAACATCGAAGAATTTTTAATTTTTATTTTTCTCGTACGCTTGAGATAATTTAAATGAAAGCTTTATTACCCTACACTCAAGTACATTATACTCTCTCTCTCTCTCCTTTTTTTTAACTGTCATATTTTTTTTGCATTACAACTTCAAAAATGATCGAGTGAAAGCCAAATTTCCTATTTCTCTTTCCTAACTAACTATATAAACTTTTATGAAAAAATGCACAGTTCGAAAAAAATATAAGAAATAATAATAATTATATGGAACACTTTGCACATTTTATGAAGGACAGCGTCTTATATAAGGTTCAGGTAAATGAGATATATCTGACATTGGACACTTTATTGAAAATATGTACACGGGGTCTTATCGCATGAGCAAATCGGGGCTGTGTCCAGGGCCTCATCTTGAAAGGGGCCCATTAGATATATTATTTTTCGTTCATTATCAAAGCTTTATAAAGAAATTTTTCAGATAAAAAATATAGTAAAAAGGTAATCACTAATTTTGCTATTTTTAGAGCACAAGCGTCACTCTCACTACCTGCTCATTATGAGAGGGGACAAAAAACAAATATCTCTTTTTCCAATCTTCATCAGACAAAAATCTGGCTCTCGGTGAGTGTACATGTAAGCCACCGAGAAAAGAACTTTGGTTTCCTACAACGTTGCGTAGATTCCCGAGTATTTAGGGGGGAAAGAGGTGAGGGAGACCAGTTGGTCAGATTCACCGGACATGTGCTCCTACAATACAAAGTAATTTATCAGGCGGTAGGTAGGCTGTCACGTCGGCAGTTTGTTAATTACCTTGTTCCCCACGACTTCCATGCGGAAATGGGGGGAAGCAGGTTTTTCTTGTGCATTTTCGAGAGATACAGATCCCATACACTGGAACTTTTTTGAAGTTATCACTAGGCAAACTAGAGGCCGCTCGGAGGGTTTAATTCATGAATTTTCAGCATCTACAGTAAAACCTCGCTAATAACGATATTCGTTACAACAATAAATCCGGTTTGGTACTAACCGGCGCGGCCGTTTCAGCGCGAAACTCATTTTTACTTTAAACAATGTACAACAATAAAGATTGTCTTTATTATAAAGTTTTTTTAAAACTATTTTAATTCCGTATAACACAATATAATCAATGCTGGCCCCTTTGCGGGACACCCCAAAAAATCAGTGGGTCCGGCCATCGCTTCAGGGGGCCCTCTCGTAAATATGCTAACGCTGGCCCTTTGCGAGACCCCAAAAAACATCAGTGGGTCTGGCCAACGCTTCAGAGGGCCCTCTCGAAAATACGCTAACGCTGGCAGCTTTGCGAGACCCCTGTAACGTCTTGGGTGTGGAATGGTAGCGTTGAGATTTACAGCTAAGTTCCGTTTACAGGATAATAATTTATTTATTTACAATTTTAAAACAATCTTGATTAAATATGATGCTATCTACAAGTAATTAAGAGTCCCTAGGACTTTCAATAGAAGACTAGTCCTTTCACACGGGCAGAGCCCTTCGGTCCACAACCGGACTTGCAAAAACAACAGTTTACAGGGCAACGCCCTACAGTCCTTCGATCGGACTTCAAAATTTGTCGGCGGAGGCCCTCTCTCTCGACCTCACCTCTTCAGCTCTCCGCTCGGGACTCTCCAACTCCGGCTCTCTTCCGGTTCTTCTCCCCCCCCCCCTTGTCTTTTCATAGATTCCTTATTAGATATCTCTAAAGACGGGGGTGGATTCAAGGATTCCCAATTGGTCCGTACATGGCGCCTGTACGTCTCCGCTAGAAGGCACCTTCGGGTCTCGCTCACGTAGACGCGATCAATTTCGGCATTCTTTGAAGGGGCGGGTTCCTTTGAAACAAACTGTCTGGAAAGGCGACACCAAGTCTGTCCTTTTGAGCGGATCTGAGAATCTTACACCCAAAAAAAAAATAAGTGTGGTCCGGCCATCGCCTCAAGGGGCCCCCTCGAAAATATTCTAACGCTAGCCCCTTTGCAAGAGAAGCAAAAGAACTTTAAATTATACAAATTTCTATTCATCACAATTTTTTTGTTCATGTATGAGAAACATAGATTTTCACCGAGAAGGCCGCGCCAAAATGAGTTTCGCGCCGAAACGGCCGCGCCGAATAATTCCATCCCGCAATAAATCCCTCTTCAACGATAAAATCTTGCGGTCCCGTGGAATTTCCATACAATATAATCTCTCCTCGATATAACAATACACCCCTCTAGAGCGACAATTTAATGGGGTCCCTTAAGTATCGTTGTATCGAGGCTACATGTTCTAACTGCAATGTTTGCAAAACCAGGCCACGACAAACCGACCATGGGTCCAGCTAAACCAACGGGTGTGGGTCCATTCTTACTTTAAAAATTGATTGACAGTAAATTTTACTATAAATAACTGGAAAAAAAATTCAGTAACATTATGAATTCGTAATCTTTATTGTATTTTTTGTATTATTCATTAAAAATATACAGTTCGATATTTGGTCAAAATTGTCCTTTTTGGACTAAGGGTGGGTTCAGACCCCCTAAAACCCCTACCCTCCTTATATACGACCGTGGCCCTGACTACTAATATGTACTTCCATTTGGTCAACCTTACGAACTAAATTCAAAGCCCTACCTAGGCTTTCATCTTGTTTACAGTCCTGCTCATAATGCTTTAATGAATATTAATATATATTGTACATGGGTACTACATTTCAAGTATCTATCTCTCCCAAACACACACGCACACAAAAATTAGAAGATTTTTCCTATAAAATTGTTGCCTATATTAATCCTATAAAATATTTATCCGTATATCCCGGGGTATAACACGCACCAGTAAATTGAAGATATGTCTTACGATAATAATTATCTTTTGTAATGTAATGCATAACTTTAACGTTAACTCATAACTTTTTATATTAACTATTTTATATTCGTTATATAAAAGTCCTCTGCCCAAGGCATCCTGCCCGTTAGGCAAATAGCCCTTGTGTAGCTGCGCCACAATAAAAATATATAAATGTAATACTTTGCTTATAATAATACTTATAAATATAATACTACTTATCTATAAATCAATTTTTATCGTAATTTTTTTTAGATTTTATATTTACCTATATGTAGTTACTATAGGGATCTTAGCTATCTAATAACTTCAGAAGATTAACTTTTTCGATCCGAATCTTCTGAACACTGATATTCGTCTTCAGATTCTTCATCACTTTCTTCTTGGTTTTTTTGAGAGACTACCATCGGTCCCCCTTTGGAAGAAGAAGGTGTAGGGTCTCACTGATAAAAGGCTTGCTCTTTTTCCTTGGCCTTTGTCTAGAGCAGCTCACGTAAGGACACTGCTTAAAAGAAGCTTCCTTGCAAACCAGAGTTGGCAAGTTTTTGACAGTTGGTGGTTTTATCCGGTTTTAACCGTCATGTCAAAAACACCTTTTTGACACTAAGTGTCAAAAACCTAAAATTTTGTCCTAAAACCACTTTTGTAATAAAATTATTTGTACAATTATCATAATTTTTGACTTAATACACTAGAATAAACCTTCGGATAATGCAAACTATTATTTTGTTGACAAGACAACCCCCAAACTTGAGTTTGGTTCAAGCTGTACTGAATAGAAAATAACTAAATAAGCTACTATAAAAATTGAAAAAAAAAATTATCAACCTATTTAGTTTTTAAAAATGAAAATACATTTGTTTAAGTTAATCTGTGAAATTACAAGTAAATAAAACAAATATTTTCAGTTTTACACAATTACATTTTTACCTAGTCCCATTCTAATTCCTTTTTACCCCGGAGCATGCGGTAACAAAACACTAGTTTTGCAGCTTTTTGTAATCCAAGTTTATTACGTAACTTTGTCTGAATAGATCCAAAATTGGAAAAGATTCTTTCTATTGATGTTGAACTGCAAGGACAAGAATGCAAATGCACCATCAGCTGTAGAAGTTCTGGTGAAATACTGCTGTTTTTAACTTTTCCCACAGCATGCAGGCAAGAAGCTATAACTGCTTCATTATGGATATTACTCCATACATCTTCATCTAATGTGCATTCCTTTACTTGAAGTTCTGATTTCATTTGCTTTTCTAACTCTTCAGTGACTTCATCTAAGAGACTGCCAGATAATTCTTTTCTGGTAGGAGGTTTATAACCAGGGCGTAGAAAATTTATGTAGCAGTTTTCACTATGTAATCAGATATGTTGTTTTGCTGTAAACAAACTCTTTTAAAACCTGCAACTCGAGATGTACATTAATTTACTTCAAATAATTCATGACTTTTCTTTAGACTTGTATCATCAGTTTCCATATGCACTCTTTGTTCCTCATTTACTTTGCCTTGTTTTTTCTCTTGTTCTCCACTATTGCATTTTGCGGAATGTACTTTCATCCTATCCACTCTATTGGCCATGGTATGTCCACACTTTTTGCATCTTCCGTAAATTTTATTTCCTTCTTTCACACAAATAAAATAATTCCATATAGTATTTTGGGCCTACCACCTTTATCCATGATTTTAATTATGTACAGAACAGATTTAATAAAATAAAATAAAATAAACAACTGAATAATACAGTTATTTGACCAAAATTTAAGTACTACTTTAAAATAGCTTAGCTTTTTTAAGAAAGACTAAAGTGTTCTTAGCTAGTTTCCGAAAAATTTTCCAAACTGACAATATTATTTTGCTGTAAACAAGCTCTCTTATCACTAAGTAAACTGATTGCACACTTCTGACCATTGGCCACCCAGGTGCATACTTTAGAATACAAAGAAAAAACAGGTTTGCTATCTATTTGCCTTTCAAAAGACATTCCACAAAGGATTAACACCGTGTTGCTGCTTACTGCTATGAACTTGAACCAATAAAAAGGGAGTTGTTTTATAAGTACAGAAACTGTCGCCAAAATAAACTGCCCTTGCTTTGAATAATTAAATGGAAACTATTAACATAATACAAGAGTATATTATAAAATTTTAAGTGTATTGATAATAGCAAATCATTATTTCATTTTCAAATTATTAATTTACTTACCCAGGAAATATTTAATTAACTGATGTGGTTTATATGTAATATTTATGCAGAAAATTTATTTATACACATATTTAGAATTTTTTTAAAAATGTTTAAATAACTTAGGATTATTCATTGAATAAAGGATAAGGAATAGTTTTAGTAACACTTCTAATCCTAAATCATGCATAAAGTAATTCATATAATTATTTATATTAACACATTTAGAAATAGCTGGGTACTTAGGGGAAGAAAAAATAGATGTGTATAAGTACTTACACAAATACTTTTTACCTTTTCAGATATTTAATTCTAACATGACAAATAATATGAAGGGTTATATGTAGTTTTAATGTAATTACTTTAATTGTGAAATATAATGTATTTAAAATTGTTATTCTTGACCATAAAAAAGAAACATTAGGTTTTCGACAGTTTTTGACAATTTTCGACAGGTTTTTGACACTTTTCCACTGGTTTTTGACGTCAAAAACCCAACCCTGTTGCAAACCCATAAAATCCCATTCCAAGCGGGAGGAGAAAGTAATTTGTTTCAAGCTATTACTTCAAAATGACTTAACCCTTTGAGGCGCAACCCTTTCGCAATGCTGAAAAAAGGGCAGCCGTTGCCGTCGCTCGACTTAACTACCAGCAAGAAGGCGGACGATCGAAACGTTCATCGAGTGCCACAGATCTAGAGACCCTTTTTTGAGCAGCTGGCTGTACCAGCTGCGTCAAAAAAAGGGTATCTAAATCTGTGGCATTCGATGAACGTTTCGATCGTCCGCCATCTTGCTGGTAGTTAAGTCGAGCGATGGCAACGGCTCCCCTTTTTTTCAGCATTGGGCAATCTATCCAGTTGTTCTCGCATTCTTCCATTTTTCAGCAGATGTCAGTGCTGTTAAAAATAATCGTGACCATTTTTTTAAGGGATTCTCGTGGAGCTATGTCCCCCGCAACTATTTTTATAGAAATCAAATCTATTCTTCGTGACTGGCAACAGTCAAAACGTCAGAGTTTGGTGATCCCAGAGCGGGAACACTGCACGTTAAAGGGTTAAAGAGCTAGCACTAGGGTGTATTTACACACTCACACTTTATTGCCCCGAGGTCCCTGTTGCGAACCTTTCAGAACCAGAAATGGGGAGTTTTTGCTTTGGACACAATTTACGACATAAATGGAAAACTAAGCTGTAAAGAGATGGGGAAAGAGCAATTTTGGAATATATAAAAACTTTCTTACATGAAATATACACCAGAAAAATAAGAAATTGCAACATACTGAATTTAAAATAGTGATATTAAATCTTAACTATAAAATAACACTTTCAAAAAGCTTTTTGAAATGTGGAGTTTTGAAAAAAAAATTACAAAAAAATGTTTAGTATTTTTTAAAATAAAATCGCATTATTCTTTTTTTCAAACTAACAGATGCATATAATTAAAACACATATTGTTCAACAATTCTACTAAGTTTCAAATCAGTAAATTAATTTAAAGAGCCAGTAAAAAGTGCACGACGAAGTAATAGAAAACACTGAAATCTCATGCCATGAATTAAGAAACTTGCTTTTAAACCGAGTGTTGCATCCTTTGGATATGAATTATAGTCAAAAAACATGTATCTCATGATGCACTAGGCCATCCAAAAACACATATATTACTGTTCTTAAAGAAATTTTTAATTTTCGCTTTTTGTCCAGGATTTTGATACGAATACCAGGGCCTGATTAACACTTTCTGATACTATAAGCCTGCTATCATTTAGAGCCCCCCCCCCTCCCATCTATTCCACAAGTATAAATAATAAATATTGTAGTTTTGAGGTCCCTAAACTTTTTTTAATATGGGCCCGGGCCTTATGGGCCTATTTGGTTATCAGGCTCTGAGTCGAATACTCCACTGTGCTGACTGATATCCGCACCGCGTCGCCCAATATCGTTAAGACGCTCTTGCAAACGATTAACCTTTTTCCTTATTTTAAACGAACATTTATATTTTTCATTTTGGATTTTCTTTTAGAATGACTAACACTGATGCAGCTGAAGAGTCATCTTCTTCAATTTCCTACCCATCTGCTTCCGAACCGAATCGAGAATGTACCACCATTGTGGCAGGGTGTACTGAAGTGACTGATAGCGGAGCAACAGAGGACTCATCCTCTTCAGTCTTCCCATCTGCTGACAATCAGAATCCAGGAAGCACCGCCAGCGTGACAGTGTCTGCTGAAGTGACTGACACTGAAGGAGATGTGGGGTGCGCCATTTGTTGGGACATAGTGGATGGAGAACTGGATATGACAAGTTGCAAACACTCGTTCCACGGAAGTTGCCTGGAAGAATGGTTAAAGAGGCGAAACACGTGTCCTACTTGCAGGACTCCGCTTCGAGAAATTGCTTGGAATGGAAGTCTTTCACTGAGGTTCTTGTTCTTTACGTACTTTTTGTATTACAGTTTTTTTCATTAATATGATACTGCCGAGTTTCGCAACCACTTTAATTTTATCTGTAAGCTCTGGACTACTTTTACTTGGCATTTATTGTTTACATTACTACTTTGTTCACAAAGAAATCATAAATGTACTGCACGTTAACCAGTAAATTTTGAAGGGGAAAAAAAAGTCTGTTTTTCTTGACTGTATTTGAGTATTGTTTTTTTACTGTTTTAAATCATTTTCTTTGACCACAGAAATTGTATAACACTTCACACTTCAATATCTGGCCATGTAGCTGTCAACCTTTCCATCTTCTATCACAAATTTCGGAGCTTTGAGTCACTGTACTCGCTTCATGTAGTGGTACCTGATTACTGTGATAGTCTGTTGTTCATAGACATGAAATTTTATTCCCTTTTGTAATATGTGAACTCGTGAAAGATAAATCGTGTTCCCCTACTTTTTAAGCAACCCAAAGTATCTCATTCGAAATTGCCTTTTAGAATGACTAACACCAACACGGTGAGAAAGTCATTTTCCTCAATCTCCTCCTCATCTGTGGACAACCGTTCACGGCGGAATTCAGGAAGCACAAGTCTGGCAGTCTCTGATGTGACCGATAACAAAGGAAGAACGTCTGAAAGAAGGATACGTAATGTGCTACATTTGCTGGGACATTGTGGAAGAAGGAATTGGGGTCGACGCGTTGCAAGCACTCGGTCTAGTGAAGTTACCTGGAGGAGTGGTTGGAGAAGACGAGCTCGTATGCTACTTGCAGGACTCACATTTAGAAAGCGGAGATTTGTGAATCGGAAATACATACAGCTAAACGAGCGCATGTTTTTCACTGTACTTTCAGTCGTTTCATACCGAGTTGAGATATTACGACTCTTGGAAAAGATGTACGTTCATCTGAGTGCTGTAGACCCATTTAATCGTGTATTCAATACTAGTTGAGTGAAATTATTCTTTAAAAAATGATGATTGTTTGACTTGTCTCAAAGAAACAAAAACTTCGTTTTCCTCCACTATATTTGAGTATTAAATCCCCCCCCCCTCCCCTCTCAAATCCGTGGAACTCCTTGTATGGTCATCATGCGTTATTTGCACGCGTAATTATTAGAAAAATTTGCTTTTGCGAATCGAACCTGGGTATTTTAGGGAAAATAAATTTATTTTGATAAGTTTATGCATCAGACATATGCGTCTACGGATTTTATTCTATTGAAAAAAATGCTGTTTTGTCTAAATTTACCAGGCGATTATGCTGCGGTTGCAAGTTTATATGAATGTTGTGGACTCCCCTTGTTTTGCATTTTTTATTTATTTCACGTCTGTGTTCATTGGGGCCATTTCTAATTATAATGAAGTCATTCTTAATAGAAAAAAATCGTAATTATATTACACGTCAACGAATAAATTTTGAAAGAAAAAGTCTACTTTTCTTGATTATATTCGAGCAGTGCTTCTTAAGGCCTTATTACACGAAGGAATTTTCGTGCGATTTGATTGCTGCAACCAGTTGCAGAAACCTCTTTCCTGGAAATTTCCCTCGGTTAACTAGGGAACAGTCAACTCCAACTTTATCTTTCAGGGGCGAAAAAATTACAGGTTGCTGGAATCGTAGCTTCCTATTTCTTTCTAGCCAATCGTAGTGCTTCCTATTTCTACGTCACAACACAAGATGGCGGAAGAGTCAGCGTCAGCTATACCGTTCGTAGTGAAAGGGATGAGCGTGTGAGAAAACAAAATATCCGTGAAATGGAATTGATTTGATTGAAGAAAAGAAAAATAAATATCGATCCGATCCAAAGATACACGACCCAGCAAACACAGCCGTATCGGGTTAGGGATGGGCCGTCATCGGCAGTACCGTTTCGATGTCGGCATTGGCATAATGGTAATTGGGACGGTGTCGGTTCTGTGCTGGCAAAACGATTTGGCGTAGGCAAATAAAAGTTGATTTCGGGCATGCAACGGTCCGATAGCGGCTAGCCTTTTAGGGTTAACATGTGATTTTGGCGATGCACTGCACCAAACGTCAAAACCGATATCGGTCCAGAAGTGTAATTTCTAAACTGAACGGTATAAAGCCAGCACAAGCAGCACATATATATTGTTATAATAATTCTTTTTAATTTCTGATTTCAATACTTACTATTTACAATGTTTTGAGTCCGTTGGATTCAAGTGCCTCCTTCACATGCGAAAAAAAGGAAGGAAAGGGGGCAATCATTCTATCTGGTTAATTTACCTGAGGTCCTGTCCAGCGTTCTGGTCTACCGCGCACCTGTCAATCTACAGTTTAGATGTTGGTGATTTTCTCCAGATGTATTGTGAATATGCGTTAGATAAGTTAACCAGTTTTTTATGACTTAGTATTGAAGGGGTTTCTAAGCGCCCACCCCCACCCCTCAATTGGGGCAGTTTTTGTCTAGTTATTCACAACTCTGAAATAATTATATGACTATAAATTTCATTTTATATAAAGTGATAGTTGTTAAGTACTTCCAATTTAAAAATAATAATAAAATTAATTTATTAATTAATTAAAAATAAAATACATACAATGCAGAACATTAAACGCTGCATTTTAAAAGTTCACAAAAGGAGCCCACCATGGCCGAGTGGATAAGACACCGAATATGGTTGAAGTCATTGGCGGATCCAGAGCCCCCCCCCCCCCAGACGAATGAAGTTTACACTATAGAGCATTGACTTGTTTTGTAAATTCAAGTCATTCTATAAGAAAATGTAACAAAATTTGTCTTGTGCACCCTCCAGAATTTTTTTTTTCTGGATCCGCCGCTGGTTCAAGTGTGAAGGTCCAGGGTTCAGGTCTACCGCGCATCTGTCAATTTACAGTTTGGATGTTGGGTGATTTTCTCCAGATGTAATGTGAATATGAGTTATATAAATTAACCAGATTTTTGAATATAGAATTGAGGACAAATCAGCGTTGTATCCCCAATTCTGGAACAAAAATTGGGGATATTTTATAAATTTTATATAAATTCAAAACATTATCTAATATTTATAAAATGAAGGAAATATGGTTGATTTTTATAAAATTAGGGAACAAATAATTATTATAATTACTGTTCAACCCCAATTTTATTGCTTATTAATTGTTTTATATATTGGAACAAACGCTAGAAGCCTTCTTCCGCTCAGGGCACCGACGCCCTAAGGCTTAACTCCTGTGTTTTTGCCTTACAAAAAACACAAAACAACAAAACTTTCTGAAATTAAATTGGATTAAAATAGTAGAAAAAATACCTTTTCATTAGTATTTCCATAAAAATAAAAAATATCAGTATAATTTATAGTTAAGGAATTTTTTTTATAATACATTAGCTTCTGTTGTTAAAAAAATAATAATAATAAAATTAAATAAATAAATAAAAGTTTTAATTCACTATACTGAATAATTATAAATTGAAAAAAATAATAATAGTTTCATTTTAAAATTATCACTATGAATAATTAATTTAATAGCATTTATTTGAATACCTTGTTTGTCATGT
The DNA here is from genome assembly GCA_038373885.1 of Cheiracanthium punctorium. Taxonomy (NCBI): domain Eukaryota; kingdom Metazoa; phylum Arthropoda; class Arachnida; order Araneae; family Cheiracanthiidae; genus Cheiracanthium; species Cheiracanthium punctorium. The sequence continues at coordinate 12,764 of JAWZYV010019516.1, forward strand.
TTCTGTTCAAATAAAATAATAGTAAAAATTACGCCAAAATCATGTTTTGCTACAGCATTGTAAAATGCTGTTACAAATTAAATAAAATTTAATGCTCTTATCTCTTTAAAAACGAATAAAAATAACCATTTTTTGCTGATTATAGTACTTTATCTTTCTAAAAATTAATTGATTAATTCATTGCAGATATTGAAGTATAAACTATTTTGCAGTAGAATAACACTAATTTGTTTTGTTTTTTTCCACGCGATCTAATTTAAAGTGAATAATTTAAAAGCTAAAATCCCTCGGACTTTCTTTTCCAACTACCCCGTGTCCGCGTACACATAACGATAATCTTTGCACATAACATGTAGCACAGGCGCTGTGGGGGGGGGGGGGTGAGGGGGGACGAGTGCATTCCTAAGAGCTTTCCACCCCTTGTAGGAACCACAGTATTACGCAGGAAGACGAAATGGACTTTTCCCTATTCATGGTCAATCGAAGAGCGGAAGTTGGTGGTTTTTTTTTTTTTTTTTCGTTTGCTTGTCCATTCCATTCCAATTCCAAGGCTGTAACAGAAATCATCTCGCAACATAAACTTTTCAGTAACGTGGATTTTGAGTTTTCTCAGAGCAATGGAGATTGCTGCATTTTTCTCTGGATAAATTGCGATTTTTTTTCCTAGACTAAATGGCACTGACTGCAGCTAGACAAAAATTTTAAAATAGTCTGAATGTGGTTAGTGCTTTTTAGTTTTAAATAGGCTAAGTTCTTACGTCAGTTAGATCGGACTTTGCTGTAGTTTTCTCTGGATAAACTGTGATTTTTTTCTAAAGACTAACTGGTATTAACCTCAACTAGACAAAAATTTTAAAGTTGTCTAAATGTGGTTAGTGCTTTTTGGTTTTCATTTTGCTAAGTTCTCACGACAGTTAAAAAGGGGTAAGTTGATTTTTAAGTATATATTAAGAATTTGTATGTTTTCTTAGCTAGATTTTTTTATGTTATCTCAGGGACTACTAAAATAAGATGTAGTTCAAAACTGCTAATTATTTCTAAATAATGCGAAAATGAAATTTATAATTCAAATAAGCAAACTTGGAAACTATGAATAAACAAGCAGGACGGTATTTTTAATAAATAACTACATACTGCATTGAAAAATGTGTCTATTTACTTAAGTACTTAATTTCATATTACTCAAAACAACAGAAAAAAATAAGTATATTCTGTTATAGAAAGTTCATTTCTTCTACTAAAGGATAATCCTATGAAAATTCAGTAATATATAAAATATTTACTTAAAGTAAGTGTCTTCTAATAATAAACATGGTTTTATTAATACTTATTAGTTTCATATATAGTTTAGCACTAATCAACCTATTAAAAATAATTATTATTATTATATAAATTACTTTACATCACTGGGGCTAATTTTGAAATATACAAAATACTTAGTTATTAAGTATAAACAAAATAATTTGTTTGTATATGAAAATGTTTTATTATTTTATTGAGAAAACGTTTTTATGAAATTAACCGTTTATTTGTAGAATCAGCCAATATTTTAATTTCTTTTAACGTACGTTGTTTACATTCTTCTTTAAAATAATATATAAAATCAAAAGTCAACTTTATTTTGTATTATGACATAACTTAACAAAAAAATAAATTAAAACATTTTTTAAAAAAGCATGTTGTATAACTTTAATATATTTTTTCTCTCTTTTTTTAGCATTGCATGAATGTTTATTTATAATCTTTGGTTCTAGAAAATTATAAATTTTCTTGACTTCTAAAAAATTTTTGGAAGAGAAAAAGGAACATTGTCTAGTTGAGCCTAATATGTTGTTTAAAACATGTATATGGTCTGATAAACATATAGTAACACGTTTAAAAAAAGTAAACCATTGGTTGATGCATAAAAAAATAATACGGTTATTTTTAAAAAGATCTTTCTTTCCTTAATTCATTAAATATTTCATTAAAAACAAAATAATTTGCTAATTAGGTATTTTTAATAAATTTAGTCCTAGTGGTGTAAAGTCATTTATATAATAATAATTATTATTTCTTTAATTTGTTGATTAATACTTTAGAGAACTAACTACGGAGCTAATTAGGGTATTTTGGGAATCAATAAGGTGCTGGCCGGTTTTCGATATTTTGTCGTTGCCGATACCACACCAAAAACGTAATGGTTTTGGTTCAAAAGTGGCACAGGGCTGGGCCGACGCCGTTATCGTTTTTGCCGACACCGAACCAGAACCACCCCATCCTTTCGGCCCGACACACGCCCAGGCGGACGCAATTTTGTCGTTTTCGGTACCGCGTGAGCGATGTCGCCCCGGCACATTCTGCGCCGGCATGCCAGTGTCGGCCCAAAACTTATCCGATAGGGCTGCGTTTGCTGGGGAAGTATAAGCAACCAATGATATGCTATTTATAATTACATGCTCTAGCAACAGCCAATTCGGCGAATCTCTGACGTTTGTGAACACAGCAGGGTTTGTTTACTATGGCAACCCTGCGTGCTCATCTGGGCTCCCTGACTTGCGGGAGTGAATTGCAGCAACTGGTTTCTGCAACCAAAATTGATCTAAATTTTGTCCGTGTAATAAGGCCTTCACAAATTTAATCCAGACACGGAGATGCTGTTTGAACTGTACTCGGCTCTAGACATTGCTGTGTACCTTCCTGGGAGATAATAGAGGGGCCTCACCCCCCCGTCCCTCCCTCAAATGTAGGCTCAATGAAAAATCAGTTTAGTTTTAACATTACAAAGATTAATTTGTTTTAACAACCAGTACCTATATTTAATTTTTAGTCGTAAAAGAAGTACTCAAGATAAATGAAACTCCAAAGATTGACCATGAAAACTAAACTCCTCTCGTAAAGGCGAAAGTGAAACGCATAAAACGTGTCAGAGTTGTAGCAACGATGTATGGAAACACACTGATTTCACAGGTGTATCAATTTATCTGAGAAAATAGGGTAGAGTAGGGGGATTATAATTTTGTTGAAGGACGTGAAAACGAATTATGAGGTGGATAGTCATCGGTCATTTCAAGGCACTGTCCACACAATAACAAACTCGGATCGCTACTTCTCTTTCACGGACCTCTCTTAATTTTATTTAACTTTTACGAACCTACGTATTGGGAGCGCTGTAAAATTTCACTTATGTTTTTGAAGCCACAAAGTACTTCTTTTGGTAGGAGCTTATAATCACACGCAACAGGTGGAAGTTGTCACTCAAAATTTGGCACTCTAGTCAAGTGCCTAACATGCCTAATAGCAAATCCGGCCTTGTTTAATCTCATGGCATACAAATACCACTATGCATAACATCTTTGAAATTCCATTCTCCAAAGCCTTAGGAACATCTTTTAAGAAATGGTATGTTCATCGTGCATAATCTCTATACTTCAGCATATTCAAACAATGCACATATAACTTCATATTCGGTCATGTTTGGCAAATATATTTTTATGGACTTACGCATTAGAAATATACGCCCTCTCCTTTTAGTTCCATACACTTAAATAGTAACTTGAAACGTCCTTACGGACTTCAGGAGGAAGTTATCAATTTGACAGAATCTTTTTTAGGTATGCATGTATGTTCAGCGATAACTTTTTTTTACCAGGCGGACAGATTTCGATGACGCCGTCTTTCAATTGAATGAAAAAATATACTTTATGCTTGGTGTCACATTAATTCGATCAAGTTCTGACGATATTTTTAATCAGAACATTGGAAAAAGAACTTTTTAAGCCATTGCTTGAAAAGTTGAGATTTGCCTCTGAAAAATTAGTTCTCCAAACTAAATACAGCCTGGCAATACCTCTTATATTTGGTAAGAAATTGCCAAACTGTATTACATTTTACAATGAACATAATTATTCGTTATTGCGAAGTAATTTGAAGTCGGCTTTATTTACTTATCTTTTAAAGCCTACTTGTGTTTAACAAAACCAACAAACGATCATCTTGCGACAGCTGGCTGTGCGCGCACAGCCAGCTGTCGTCAAAAAAGGGTCTCTAGATCTGTAGCACGCGATGAACGTTTCGATCGTCCGCCATCTTGCTGGTAGTTAAGTCGAGCGATGGCAACGGCTGCCCTTTTATCAACATTGGGAAAGGGTTGCGCCTCAAAGGGTTAACGAACTATAGTATACAGCAGCGGTTCCCAAACTTTTAACGCTGTGGCATGGCATATTGGGTGGAGGGGACAGCTAGTATGTAGAATATCGAATTATGCAAGACGTTTTTATGTGTACAGTCAACGATTATTCGTGTTCTTTTCTCATACTTGCACAAATTAATAAAAGCAACTTAAGATGCGTGATTATAACATTTATACATTTTCCTTTAGTTTTCTACCGCCCGAGGAGACCCTAAAATAGCCGAGAGCCATTGAATAAAACCTTACTTAGTCTAATGGTAGACCCCAGTCAAGACAACTGTGGGTCTTTTGCAAAAGTAAAAAATTGGGTCCCCACAGAATAACCCTTTACCCCTTTCCTAAAAATAAGTTCTGTTTCGTATATTCTGAAAAGTTTTAAATCTTCGCCCCACCCCCTCCTTCGAACTTTCTTTCTTTTTTTTTTCTAACAAGCGGGCAAAGGCTCATCAAGTGTATTACTACTACTGATACCTGAATTACTTCTTATCTTATTATTAGAAGTCAAAGCCCGTTTTGGTGGCAATTACAATGGGAGCTGGAAACCATTTAACGAAAATATTTCATTCAATTTTTATTGCATACCGAAACCGAATTTTATGCTCTTCTGGAAACGCGCGGAAACTTTTTGCATTCAAACGATTTCGTTTTAAGTACTCAGCCAGTCGTATATCAATGTTTAAGCAAACGATCGTTTTAATGAAAAAAAAAAAACTATGCTATATGGGGGAAAATGTTTAAAAGGAATTGGAATCGCACTTTTCCCTTCAAATCCTGATAACCGTGATTTCAGCGGAAATAAAATATAGCTGAAAAGAGAGAAAAATCGCTTAAAAATGAGGGAACGGGTGGATTTTCAGATTTTTAAAGTAGCGCAGATTGTTTTCTATATTTTTATACATAACTATTCATCTAAACTTATTTTGTTTGAAAGAGATAAAATATTGCAGTAATAGTAAGGTTTAGCGAATTCTACCCAAATATTTCCGATATCGCCAAGCTGGGTTTAATTTGACAGATTTCCTTCTGACATTTAATTTGCCGATATTTCACGAAAAGCCGACAAGCTTGAGATAGTTTCCGAGATTTTGGGTATAGCCATGGTAGCCATTGACCACAGACTTTCAATGAATTCAATGTATCCATGCGCCTTAATGTATTTTAAGTCATTTGGCAAACCCTGTAAATAAATTGCCCAGTGGATTGCAATCAAAAGGGAGATGCACAGTTAGATGTTACAATAGTTCTAAATACAAAATTTCAAAATTCTATGGGTAAAAGTTTCCGAGTTTTGCAAAATACGTAATAATTTTTGTCCCCAAATTTGGCGATATTTCGGAAAACTCGCCGACAAATGGCGAGATTTTAGGCATGGACCAAACAATGACTGACTATCGCCAAATTTCTCGATATTTCGCCAAAACCTTCCAAGGACAATCACAAATGGCGATATTTTGGGCATGGACCAAATGACCGACTATCGCCAATTTGGCGATATTTGGGTAAAACTCGCCAAGGTCAACGATAGACGGCGAGATTTTAGGTATGGACCGAACAATGACTGTCTACAGATGTAATATATTGAAGATGTCCATAGACATTAATGTATTGAAATTCTTTTGGGTGGTCCTGTAAATAAACTCTCCAGTAGATTGGAACCAAAAACGAGATGCAAAACTAGATGTTACAACAATCTTATATATGAAATTTCAACATTCGACGACTAATAGTTTTTGAGATTTGAGAGTTAAATACATACACATGTACACCAAAAGTCGCCAAGCTTGGCGAGTTTTGGTGTATTTCTTGAGGAAGGCACGTAACTGCGGTCGGACCATTACCTAACTATATGGTTGGACGGTATCGCGCTTGAAATGGATCAAAAAGTCCTTAAAATTGCCATTGACCGTAATGTATTGGAAATCTTTTGAGTGTTCCTGTAGCAGAACTATAAAAACACTTTTTTCGATGGAGAAATTCATTTTGTAACCCTTAACAGCATGTATCACTTCTGAGTCGTTTGAAGTCGCCTAATACCTGTAAAATGCGCTTTAATTAATATCTGCCCATAGAGCGTAATGCATTTAAAATCTTTTGGGCGGCCCTGTAGATAAACTATCCAGTTGAATAGGACCAAAGGGGGGGGGGTGTACTGTAGAACTAGATATTACAACAATCCTAAATACAAAATTTCATCATTCTACGACCAATAGTTTTGGGGATATGCGAGTTACATGCATACGTGCGTACAGATGGCATAGAAAAACTCGTGAAAGTAGACTCACCGTTGGTCAAAATGGGTTGCAGACGCATTTATATGATCCTGCATGCTAGCTTACGATGAGATGCATCTGAAAAATTCTTAAAATTAAATTTAGCGGTAGTCAAAATCGGTTTTTTCATCGAAATTTGGCCCCCGAAATTATTCGGGATCACATTACTTCCTTATACAACAAGGAAGTAAAAAAATTTACAATTAGTTCATTAGTTCCAGAGATTGTAATGTAAATCGAATGAGTATCACCGTAAAAGACCTATTTGTGATATATCCATGAAAGGTAGCCATAATACTCCGGACTAATGCAATACTTGCCTGTATGCAATACTTGCCTGCATAATGCAATACTTGCCTGTCCTTGTAAAACAATTATTTTTGATATATTCATAAAAAGGCAGTCTAAAATACTCAGTAGCTTTCTATAGGTGAGAAAAGTTTTAGAATTGGTTCAGTAGTTAGAGAGATAGAGTGTAAATGTATAATAATTATTTTGAGTGTCCCTGTAAAAGAATTATTTACGCTGCATACATTGAATGCAGCCTATAATAATCAAGAACAATTTATCTTTCTATTAGTAAAAAAAGTTTAAGAATCAGTTCTGTAGTTACACAGATGGCTACAGAGCGTAATATAATTCTTATGAGAGTGTCCCTCAAAAAAAATTATGTATATATATATATCTACATATACCTGCATGAAAGGCAGTGTTTAATTTTCAGGAATAGTGTAGCTTTTTATTGGTGAGAAAAGTTTGTGAATCGGTTCAGTAGTTAGAGATATACCCATAGAGGGTATTGCATTTAAATTATTTTGACAATTCCTGTAAAAGAAATATGTATGCTATGTGCATGAACTTTAGCTTATGATACTCAGGAATAGTGCAGCTTTCTACCTGAGAAATTTTTTTAGAATCTGGTCAATGGTTACAATTATGCCAATTTTATGTATTTCTTATGAGAGCCCCTGAAAAATTGTTATATATGCTGCAGAAATACTCTGCTTGTTTCCGGGGTACGTCGTTCTAAAGTCCAGTTGGTGTAGAAAGTTCCAGTAAAAAGTCCACTGGTTAGGATGGAACACAACTTTATTGTTTCTAGAACTTCGTTGAACAATCAGCTGTACAAAATTCACAAGCACAATTAAACAGTCATGTGCTTTTAACAGTTCGCTTAGATCAGAAGCTCTCACAAATGCTGTATTTCTCACACAAAATAAAATACTTTCACTAGCAAAAATTCAGTGAAAATATACGAGAGATAACACTAACAGTCTCTTAAGATTCAGCAATCAAGAATTTACACACAGCACTTAAATTCAAAGCTTCAAAAACAGCGCGAAACACCGCTTCTATCACATAGCAAAGCAAGCGTACTCACTCTCTCAAAGCTTGATCAACTCTGAACTGAGGCTTCAGAAACACGCTTATATTTATTCCCGACGCAGAAGCTACAAGAATCTTCGAGAAAAGTCTATTTCGCGAGGATTCCACATAAGCGGGAATGTTGATTACGTCATAGAAGAGAAGTTTTAGGTTATTATGCGTTTTTAATGCGGAAAAACCAACTTTCAGGCCCCATTGGGAAAATCGCGCCAAATAACCAAAATGTCGCCAAACTTAGCGACTTTTGGCGAAATATCGCCTAATTTGGCGCCAAAAGTAAGTCCCCAAAAGTGAAGAGATCGAAGCCCTAGGACCCATATTTAACGAGATTTCTAGAAACCCATAGAAAAACAATGGGGAAACCGAAATCTCCGTATCTCTGGTGATAGTTGACCGATTTTGATGCAACAAAAAGCAAAATTTAACTATTGGACGCGTAAAATACTAATTTTGAACTACTTAAAGCCCCGGAACAGCGGGTTGCCCCGAAAAATCGTAACAATATGTATGAAAGGTCATATTACTCAGGAGTAGCATAGCTGTATAGCATAGTAGTGAAAAAAAAAATTCAGATTTAGTTCGGTGGTTACAGAGACCGTAATGAATTAGAATTGTTTTGAGAGTCCTTGTAGAACTATTTATGCTAATACATGAAAGGTTTTCTATAAGTTAATCCAGTGTATAAGAACTTTAACCGATACTTTTACATATATTTGAAACAATTACTTCCATTTGTTAAATTTTATTCTTTAAAAATTTAGCCCATTGTTTAGAAATATATTTGGTGGTGATCAGCCATCAGTTTAGTTTTCATTCACTGCAGTTGATGATTTCAACTCATTCATTTTATAATCGTATGGACAACCTTTGAAAAGTTGCGGGCAAAAAAAGTAACGGCCGCTGCCGCAAGTTTGTTCTGATATCTCCTTCGAAACCGTCAGGATTTGAGTTTCGACAAAGGTGTCTACGAATTCGGAAAATTCCGGGGAAGCCAATAAGTTGACTTAAATTTCGAAAATCAAATTATTTTAGAAGATATTAATAAAAAACTGAAAAAATAAGCATAATGGTTGCTAGGCTAGGCAATTTTCGCCAGCATAAAATCATTCATGCCTTGCAAAAATGCAATTCTAAGTGTGCAGAATCACGTGAAACTGACAAACATGAAGTAGAATGACACCAATTGTATGCCAAATTTAAAAGTTTGGGACATAAATATGTCAAAGTTTGTTACACAAAGTTCCCTTAGATAACAGGAGTTTAGAATTACTGGTTATTCGTTTTTCCAAAACAGAATAACTAATTTTAGCTGATTTAAAAAGCGCCTTTTTGGCATCAGGTACAGGTACGATCTAGCAAAAGACTGTCTCTAAAAGCAGGATAACTCTAAAACGCGTTTTTCAAAATGTTAGCACCCAGTACCTTGAAAATGAAAAATAATTAAAATGCAGATTATAGCAAAGCCGGTTAGGTTCAGCTTATTTGCTACAGTAAAATTGTTTGGCGGCGTTGACCATGCTATTATAGCAGTTACAGTACAGCTTGGATATTGGTCAGCGCGGCGAGATGGTATAATTCGTGCTGCTAAATACGCCAATCTGCAAGGAATTATGTATATGAATACATGGATAACGATTTACACGGAAACCTTACAGGAGCAGTAATTATTGTTATGAGTTTGTGTAAATCGCCAAATAATGAAAAGTCGTCATGGGTGGCAAGTTATTCTAGCTGTTCCGTAGTTTTTATCAAGGAAAACATGGAAAGTACTGTTTTCTTCGAACTAATTATTAACTATACATGTACGTAAGTCGCCAAATTATGAAAAATTGCCATGGGTGGCAAATACGCAAGGTTTTCCAAAGCTTTCACATAATTAAAAATTGTGAGAAGTTTAAATTTTTATGTTCCAGAGAACGTGCATAACCAAGCGATGTGTAGCTCGGCAGCATTCTATCTGATGCAATCCTAAGTTTTTTCTTTTGAAATTATGCTTTTTTTACGAATGCGCCTTATTAGGGGCCGAATGCATCACACGGAAAGCGAGCGTAGCGAGTCCAGCCGACCTAACCAGTCCGGGCCTGATTTTTATACATAAGGATAGATACAGTAAAAAACTTATTTTTAAAAAATGCATTCCTAGTGCCTGGTAAATGCTATGGGGGGGGGGGGGGGCTGAGGTTTTTTCCAGGGGGGTCTGAGCCGTCCACAGCGCCCCCAGCGCTACGGCCCTGATACCGGGTGATCCAAAAGCTGGGTGAGCGCTGACATGCACAATGGGAACGAATTTCCAATCAAAAAAATATCCGAAATCTCTGTAATGCTTTCTATGCAAACTGCAATTTTGTATCATGATTTGCTCTTTTTTAATGAATTTTTAAACTTTGGTGCACACAGGATGCATCAAAAGCTAGTGAAAAGTTCAAAAATTAATGAATTTTTAATGAATTTTTGAACTTTTCACTAGCTTTTGATGCATCCTGGGTGCACCAAAGTTTAAAAATTCATTAAAAAAGAAGAAATAAACAGAGCCACCTACCGGTAACATTTGGAACTACAAACTTTCTTGGCATTAAAAAAAACCCATCATACTCTAAACCTATTTGTGCAAACCGCAATTTTCTATCATTATTTGCTATTTTTTAATGAATTTTTAAAGTTTGTCCTGACTTTTGGATCACCCGGTATATGCTACTGGCTGTGGCGAATTAATGCAAGTTTCTCGGGTGATTCGTTTGTCGGTTGGGTCGGTTAGTTAGAAGATTGACATATACGTCCATTTTATGGAAGTAAAATAGGATCTTTTACATTAATTTCTTTTGTCTCGGCGGGGGGCGGTCGCCCTCGCCCCCTCCGCCCCCCCTTTAATCCGCCCTTGGCTACTGGCAAAGTTTGAAATCCGGCATTCTATAGACATTGTGTATAATGCCTTAAAGTAGCCGTCAATGTATGAAGTGATTAGCATTTCACACATTTCCAAGGCATTCTATTGAATGTCCAAGGAGAGACCGGCAAAGTATGAAATGCATCTCCGACTGTATGTAAAATGTAATGAAATGTAATTTAAAATGTCATTCATGCCTTCCACGTTTGCAAAAACAGGTTAATTTTCTTAGTTCTTATATGAAATTTTTTTACCCCTTAATAAGAAAGGCATAAATTTTATTCTCTTCAACTTCCATTTTTCTTCACGTATTATGAATTTTTTTTTTGGCACTCCCAGAATTTTTTCGGAATAACATGTGCGTTTTTGAGGAATGCACGTCCCTTATATGGGAATGGGCTAGTTGCACCGGGCGGAGGCAGAAAATGGCGAGTTGCACCTGCGAAATAGAGAGGAGGGGTACAATCGTAGGGGAACCCTAAGGTTTCGCAAAGGGCCAGCGGTAGCATATTTTTCCGCATGGCGGTAGCAATTGACCCTCGTCCCTTTATATAAAAGTCTGATCAGGACCTTTTTTCATACTTTGACTAAATAGCATTTGTCATTCTATAGAATGTCGAGGTATTATATACAATGCCCAGGGAAACTATCTAATAATTCTCCTGTTTCATACTTTCTCTAAAAAGAATCTATAGAATGCCGACGTTTCATACTTTGCCGGTAACAACAAAACTGAGTGGAAAATCATCTGCCCTAAGATGATACAACAAGCAGTGGACAACAGCTTTTCAACCACTTTTACTCCCACCAAATAATTACACAGAATACTTTTGAAGCCCA
>JAWZYV010019518.1:0-23134 GCA_038373885.1 Cheiracanthium punctorium
CTTTAAAATAGAATACCTAATACATCAAATAAAATATTAATTAATTAAAATGAGCGTTACATAAAATACCTCAATCGAAAATTCCTTTAATGGGGTTAAATTAGTGTATGCCATAAAAAAATAATGCCATCATATACCGTACATTTTCAACTTCCCGGTGAGTTTACTCCCCCCCCCCCCTTTACTTATGAAAAGTGTGTATGGTTTTTAAAATAATCGAAAAAAAAAAAGCGTGGAGAAAATATATAGTTTATTTTGATTATGTATAGCTGTTAGATGACTTGCGGTTATCATATATCCTTGCAGGGCGAAAGTGATTTATCTCACACAAAGCTAGAGCCTGACACACATTTTCTCGTACTAAACCTTTTTCCCACTAAACCTTTTAAACTAAGACTGTTCTGGTTCCGAATCACAGATATTTCCCCTTCCGATATTCCCATCCGGAGGTTGCCAAGTGAAACATGGGAGAAAGGCTGTCGCCAGATACAAAAGCGCACCAGTAGTAGGAAGTCGCCAAGCGGTAGCTAATCGGAAAGCCAGCCCTGTTTCTGTACAATACTTCAATAAAATGAGAGTAATGATTAGAACCGAGAAAATTAAATTTATCCAGGCTTTACTAATTGTTTTATAAGAGAAATAGGTTACGTGTAAACATTAGGCTGAACGGCTTTAAAATACACGTCGTTATGTTTTAAAGCATGAGTTTTTTTGAAAAAGTAATATTTCTTAGCAGAAAAATTTCAGAAAATATAAGTAAAAATTAAAAAACATTACCTTTAAAATCACCTTCAATTCTTTACGGATCCTCAAGCGTTTCACATTCACGTCGGCTTTGTTTGTTTGTGGTGGTTGAGGCAAAGAATATGTTGAGGTGTGCGCTGCAGCAAGCCGGCATAACCTCTAATGATTTAGGAAGACAAATCAGGATTTTCGAGGAAACAGAAAAAAAACTAGCACATCGAAAAAGAGAGAAAAAGACCCATTATTTTCTTTTTTCGTAATTTTCCTTTTCTTTCAACTTCCAGGCATGAGTATCAAACAAAAAACAACAAAAAAAAAAATTGACCGACGATTTGTAGAAGATGTATATTCTCAAGGTACCCAAAATAACCATATCTAATTTTATAAACCGTTCTTGCTCGATTCCTTTCACATATTAAAAAAAAACTACTAAGAAACCTAGCACTAGGAGAGAGCCTCCAGAATAATTCCCAAGCACCAGGAAACAGAACCACTCAACTCTAGAACACACAACTTAAAAACGTCCACAACCAAGCAAAAGCCAGTGCAGTAAACGAAAGGCTTTATTTTATTTGAATTTAGAGACACCAAAAGGCCTGCCAGGAGACAAGGGGGTCGGTAATGTTCATTTCTTGTAGCAATAAATTCTTTTCATCCCTAAAAGCCCTACATTCAAAAATGTAATGATATTCAGTGCCGACTGCGGCCAAACAAATACTGCATAACGGAGAGAGGGTGAGTTTAAATTTGTGCAGCCTTCCTTCCGTAGCAAAACTTATAGTGCGAAGACTGGCAGTTAAAACGTCCTCATAGCGGTTTCTAGTCCAATTGTAACTGTCTTTACCTAAGTGCGCATTAGTTGTTGAATATTTACAATTCAACCACCAGTCATCAAGGTGAGCGTTTAAGCAATTTTTGAAGTGTTTTTTAATGTCATCCGGAGCAACACCGCTGTAGGTATTTGTAGCAAAAGGACCATTCTTTGCTAAACTGTCTGCCTGTTCGTTAGCTTTAATCCCCATATGGCCAGGGACCCAAATTAGGGAGATATTCGTAAATGGTTGTTTGTGTTTGGTTCACCGCACCGGACCGGCTGCCACAGCTACAGATAAACGTCGTTAAAATACAAAGTTATTCCAAAACCCGTTTTATAACATAAAATATAGCAAGTTTACGTGGAAAGCATGGTTAAATTCTGTTAACATTTTTTTCTGTTGAAAAATGACAGAATAGTTCTGTATTTTTAAGATTATTTTTTGCAGTGTACCTCTGCAATAGTATGCAATGTAATAAAATTAATATCAACAGAAACAATTACGAAAGTTATTAAAATTTTTAATTTAATGAAAAAATTCACCAAGAAAAAAGTAGTAGTGGAGCCGAGCTCCCATGCAAATTAAGCCCTGTCTTTAACCCCTTAAGCGGTTTGCCCGTACAGTGTGCGTGCTACCCAAAATTGGCCTCAACTGGTTCGATATTTTCTCCTTTCCTTTTCTGATTTGCCCGTATATTTCATTATTGTGAAGAGACTATTTAGTATTAATATTTTTCAATAGATTGCGTGGCTTGTCAATGTAACTGAAATGCTTTTCATCCGGGTTTTTCTTCCTAGCGACAGAGCGGGAATATTTCATCATATGCCTTTCAAAATATGCCTTTTTTGGAAGCATTTCGGTAAAAAAAATTGACCGCTTAAAGGATTAAATATATGCAAGTGTTCAGCACCCACGAAAGCTTTTCTGTGGGTGCTTGAGATCTGATATACTACATAAAATAACAACCGTCACTCAGTAAAATTTTATTTTTCAATCATGCAGTTGCGAAGAACATATCGTCATAACTGATGACTCATCAGTGGCGTTACAACATACACGGCTGAGGCTCGTAGCACATTCATTGGATAGGGGCTCCTTCCAAAATGTAAAGAAGCTCAACCAACACGTTGTAGTTCACTTTTTCGGGCTTTCTATTCGGAAAGGGCTCCCTTCGTGGGACGTGGCTTTTACCCGTTCTGCAGCCCTATTGTTACGCCACTGATTGTCATGGTCATCGAAGTTCGTTATGCGCATTTGAATTCCAAAGGACATGGGTGCTCATATATAGAAGTAGGTGGAGGATCGCGCCCCTACCACTAGCCATCGGTATAGTGAACATTTTTATAACATACTGAACTTTTTTTCATTATATCAGTACTAAAATGTTTGAAAGCGCGGCATATGTCCGCTCAATTACAAATGAAAGAGATTCCCCCCCCCCCCTTCCACTCTTTAAAGTACTCGTATGTGCATCCATGTTGAAGCACCCACATAGATTTGGCCTAGATAAAGGTTTTCTTTTAAACTTTTAAAATATCACGCAACTAATAAACAAATTAAGCATTTTAGTACTGAAATAATGCAAAAACATTCCGTAAGCTGTAAAAATGTTCGTACTACGTACTGGCGCAATTGGATAGGGGAGGCAAGTTTTACCCCTCCTTGTGTACGTCACTGTGATGGGTGTTTCGGTTATCCTTACACCATTGCTGGTACTCAGTACCCAAAGTAATTTTTTGTAAGCTCTTGAGATTTGAAGCACCCACACATAAAAGCTTTTTTAGCCCTATCTTCGTACTTCGAAGTATGAGTTGTCACTAAAATTTCTGTGGGTGCTCCGCACCCACAGAATTTTTTCAGTGGATGCTTCAGCCCCGGAGCACCCACGGAGTCGGCGCCACTGAGGATACATCAGATACTGCAAATTTCACACCTCCTAATACTGGCACACAATAAATTCTTATACATATTTAATGAAATTGTATTGTTCTTTTTTTTTTTTTTTCTGAACCAGTACACTACATTTTGAATTTTACCATTCATTGTTTGATCCGCACATTGTTGAAAAAACTGCAAAAGCTTTTAAATTATCGTTACCAAATCAGAAATTCTAGGACCTTTTGGAACATGAAATATACATAAACCTCAATGTTTCTTTATATCAACACATTTTTTTCTAATACACTTCTTACAAATGTTTATTTAAAGAAATTTATGAAAAATACTAAGCACTCAAAACTTGGGAAGTTTGACAGGATATATGTGAATTTGAGTATTGGATGGATTTATTAAAGTTGTCATGTTTTTATTATCATATCCGACACAAATAGGATAGTCAGACTATTTCTTTCCTCGATATTTGGAAGAGATTTTGTGATTCAATTTATACACGAATTGGGTATGGAAACCCTTCGATTACTGCAATCATATATTAACACGTGAAATTTTCATCCATAGATGTAGAAAGTGAAAACGTTCATAAAAGTTTAAATAAAACGTTATACAGTTGTCGATGCAATACAGAAAAATAAAAAGATGTTATTCAGTTAAAAGAAATATTTAATGTAAATAAGAAAATAAATGAATTCAGAAACAACCAAGGATATATAAAGAAAAATTTACTATCAAATAATAAATCAATTTTTATTAAGCCAGACTTTCATCATTTGTACTCACAATAAAGTAATAGTAAATTTTGATTTTTCACACGTAAATAAATTTTATGTAATTTTTTTCTCCCAAAATGGTGTTTTAAACTTTCTGATTTAGCTAATAATTCTTTTTATTGATATAATTTTGATATTTAAAAATCACCTGATTCATTGTTGAATAAATCATTACTTTTAAATATACTAGTATGACTGGAAATAATTTCCCCCCATTTTGTGTTAAAAAGGAATAAATGTTCATTAAAATGTTAAGTTCTAATATTTACAACGATAATTTAAAGCATCCTTTATAATCCAATCCCAATGGACCTCCCCAGATAGATCTTTGCAGCCAATTTTAGAATTTTAACCGGACATGACTATCTTCCAGGACACCTTCATCATAATGGAGTGAGAGATATTCCTATTCCTGACTGTCCTCTTTGTTCTACTGGAGTACTGGTCAGACTATGATTTTTAATCATTTAACAGTTTGTACTACTTTGGCCAACACCAATTTTAATGTTTTACCTCTTGACAACTATTTTACTAATTCTAGTTTATATTAGGCTGCACGAAGGGAAATGGTCTATTCGATTCAGTCCTCGACGTAATAATAATAATAATAATAATGACTACGATTAAAACAAAAAACTGTAACCCCACAAACGTTTAATGAAAATAGTTTAATATACAATAAAGTAGAACTGAAGAAAATATGAATGAATTACTTAATATTTAATTAAATATGACAGAAAATATTACTCGTTAATGGTACTGGAGGAACGCTTAAAAAGTCCTCCGTCCAAAGCAACCCTACTAGACAGATACCCCTCATACAGGTTTGTCTTAAACATTATATACACGCAATAGAGAAAAGAAAACAAAAATTTATTTTCAAAGTGATAGCATTAAACTTTTAAAACTTAAAAAAAAAACTAAATTTTCAAAATTTGATTTTTTTGCAAATAATAAATATCTTTATCAACGAAATCATAATAATTTTAAAAAAACATTGTATATGAATTTATGCAATTTAAATAAAAAAATTAATTTCGGCTCAAATACTGAATTTTTATTATTTTAAAATTATAAATAAGAAATTTTTAATTAATAAATTTCCCTGTGATTGGAAATCGATTTTTTTTCATAGATAATAAATATGCTTATGGAAAAAACGGTAAAAATAATTTTTACTCCATTAAATGGTATAAACATTTAAATTCATATAGCTTAAGTTCTTATAATTTCTTTCTAGTAAAATGTTGATTTTTTAGCACTTTAAAAATGCTTATAAAGGTTTAATTTCAAAAGGTTTTTCAGCATTTATCATAGATTCATCAAAATATTTTGTTCGATAGATGGCGACAGTACCCTGAAACAAAGCTCAGAGAATCGGTTGTGCGTTCGTTATTACTCTACAAAATTCACATTAATTTTTTTCGAAAAGAAGCGCGATTTTAATCCTGTTTTGTTTTGGAATATGACATACTTTTGAATTTACTTTCATTATTAGGAATAAGTAATAATTCAAATTTCATAAAACACATCACATCTGTGAAAGGGGGGGGTTATCATAGCATTGTTTGTGTTTGGCTAAATCTGTTAATAAGATCAGTGGGGAAAAAAGTTAAAAACAAAAACAAAAATAAAGTTCAGTATATATTTCTAAAATATTTTGAATCGTGCTATTTAATATTAAAACGAGAGCAGACGAGCGTTTCAAAAACAACGCAGCAGAAACTAGCAGACGGAAGATCGTATCGTTAAAAGCGCATGCGCATTTTTGGGATCCGACATCCGACGCAGACCAGAGTGCTTTTCGAAGGGGATGTGATGGTTACGGACAAATGAAGTGAAGCGAACTCAAATGAGTTGTAAGTGGAGTAGGGTATGGAGGGTAGGTAAACAAACTGTGTAATCTATAACTTCTCAAGGAAACACCGACTTGTCTTACCTCAGAACATCGTAAATGTAAATGTAAACACGGTCTTTACACTTTACGCCCTTATATCCCGTTTTCAATTTCCAAGTCCAAAACAAATCATGTTTAAAGTTTTTAAAAGTTATTTATGCTCTAGAAATGTCTTATTAATAAAAACGTTGCCAAAATCATATTCTGCACAAACATTTAAACTGTTTTATGAAAACTTTTTCAAATATGCTGATAACATAGCTGTAAGAGATCAATTTGGTTCCTATAAATATCGTGACATTTTGTACACCAGCGTTTTAATAGCCAAACGAATAGAAGATTTAGGGCATAAAACTCTCGAAAGAATTTCGTTTTTGTGTCCTAATGAAGCAATTTACGTTTCTGTGCTTTTAGCTTGTTGGATTTCTGGTAATATTGCTGTACCGCTCAGTTCTAATCATCCTGAAACCCTTCTTGAGCACATGATTACAAATTCTCAGAGCAGTTTAGTGATTGCTAGCAGTGGCGTTTTCTCAGGGTGTGCAAGTCGTTTGTTAACGCCCAATCAAAAACATAAAAAAAAATCCTGCAATTTACTTGACTTTATTGTGAGAATCCTAATGTTTTCCCTCACACCCACTCCCCACCCAGCTCCCAAATGACCAGACTACCAGCCTTCCTATGTGGCAGTAAAACATGCTTGTCGAGATAAGCAAGGCGTTGGAGACGACTCAGCTATATTCCCAGCACTACTAATTGGAGCATGCGCTTTAAGTCTTCCACCTCTTGCTTAAGCTAACCAAGGCGTTGAAATGAAATCCAACGCTTTCAGCTAGATAGCCAGAGGGGGTCACAAACACCCTCACTTCAGTAACACTACCCGTCCCCTTTGGGCTTCAGGTTTCACCCCTACGCATTTCCTTTCCTTTTCTCAGTTTTCTCCCTGCAAAAAACATTCTTTTTTGAGAATTCGTACTGACCAGTTCTGTATCTCCTCTCCTGCATTGATTTTCAGCTTTTAAAGATGGCTTCTAATAGTGTTATCCAAACACTATTAAAAAGTTCTTTTTCATCACTTAGTTATGTTGAGAAAAAGAAAATAATTAAGAATGGTCGACCATGCCCTAATCTCACAATTTTGACGAATGTGAAAGGCAAAAGTGGTGTTGGATTTTAGACACTTTCGAATGAATTTATATGAATTATCAGACTGGCTTTGTGGATGCAGTGAAGAAAATAAGTTTTTCTGTTGGACATGCTTACTATTCTCAAACAAGAAAAACGTTTGGAATAATCAAGGCTATGATGATCTAAACCATCTTAATACCGCTGTGAAGAAGCATGGCGAATCTGAAATGTATCTTTCCAGTTTCATGAAATTTAATACTTTTGTATCAACTCCAGCGAGAATAGATGTTCTTTTAGATTCCCAACGAAGAAAGGAAATTGAGTTTCATAATGAGAAAGTTAAAAAAAATCGAGAAATATTGAAGAGGCTTATTAATGCCGTCTGCTATTTAGCAAAGCAGGAGCTACCCTTCCGATCACATGATGAGCATGGTGAATCTTTAAATAAAGGAAACTATATGGAATTTCTTATAGCAAGTGCTGAATTTGATTCCACGTTAAAAGAACACTTACAGACTTCCACAGTTTTCCGCGGCACTTCCGCAACCATTCAAAACGATTTAATTCAGTTGCCGACGTTCTGAGGGATCAAATTTATGAAGAAATCCAGAACACGGATTTTGTTGCTATTATGCTTGATGAAACATCTGACATAAGCAACAAATCTCAGCTGTCAACTGTTTTGCGGTATTTTTCCAAAAACGAGAAAAAAATTGTTGAAAGGTTTCTTGGATTTCGCTGATAAAACTGCAACAGCTCTTTTCAACCATGTCTGTGAAATCATCAATATATATAAGTGTGAAAATAAATTAATTGCACAAACATATGATGGATCTTCGGTGATGAGCGGCCATCTCAATGGACTCCAAACCAAAGTGCTGGAAAAATACCCAAAAGCTTTGTTTACGCACTGTTATGCTCATGTAATGAACTTAGTTATGCAGCAATCATTAGAATGCAATAGAGAACTGAAAACATTTTTCTCCGGATTAAAATCACTAACCGCATTTTTTTCACACTCTCTAAAGAGGCTACACGAACTTTCCACTTTCATGTCAAGAAAACTGCCGTCATTAGCCAGTACTAGATGGAATTTTACCTCAAGGCTTGTCCACACGGTATGTGAAAATAGAGAAGCTTTAATTGCATTTTTTGATCACATTAGTGAAAGTGGAGATTTTGATAATTTAGCTGCAATGACAGCTAGAGGATTCTGCAGTTTCCTTAAAAATCTACAAAATATATTTTTAATGAAGGTTTTATCTAACCTACTTGCTTTTTCAGATGTCTTATTCGACATACTGCAGTGCAAAAATGTCGATATTTTGTACTGCAGTAATAAAATTACGGAATTTCAAAATCAACTCCAAAAGGAAAGAGAATTTTGAAACAGTGTGGTCTTCTGTTAATGAAGACAAAGAGTTAGTTCAAATAAAAAAAAGAAGATTAAATGATGAAACACAAAAGGATTATTGTCGGAGACTCTACTTCGAAATTATCGACAACATTAAAAACCAAATGTTAATTAGATTTGCAAGTTTTGAAAAATTGCAGTATTTTGAACTTCTAAATCCATCGAAACTGGTGCACTTCAGCAAAAGAGAAAATTTCCCTCATGATATATTGAAAAAGCTGCAACAAGTCTATGGGGATATTTTTAATTTTTCTAAACTGCAGAATGAGCTGCACGTTTGGTACGCTTCCAATGAAGGACGGAATAAAACACCTATTGAAGTGATTAATCATTTGATAGAAATGAATTTAGTGAGTGGATTCACAGAAATCTATAAATTAGCCACATTGATTTCCACAATACCTGCTACAACATCGTCTGTAGAAAGATCATTCTCATCGTTGAAGAGGATCCACACATTCTACCGCGCTACTCAGACTGAACACCGAATGACTAATTTGTCTTATTTCTATTGAAAAAGAACTGCTTTCTCAATTACGAAGTGAAAATAAATCCAAATTTTATGAAGCAGTTATTCAGAAGTTTCTCCAGAAAGAAAGGCGGCTTGAACTAGAATTCAAATGAATACAAGTAAATATGCATTTGATTTATATGTATTGTCTTATAATAATTTTAATGAAATTATCATTTCTTACATAATAATAACCTCCCTTCTTTCATTTTTATTATTTTATTCTTAAAATGGCAAATGAGAACTTTTTTGCATTTAGATGTGCGAATTAGCCTGCTGAACAGCTGAGACATAAAACTGCTCACACCGATCTATAGTTTTAACAACAAAACACCTAGATATATTGGTAAATAAATTACATGCATCTTAAATTAACTTTCAACTTTAAAATTTTGAATCGAGCATATCGAACTGATTTTCTGTTAAATATAGATGAATATTATACAAATTTGTTTTTCTTATTATGAAAATTCTGTAAAGGGAATCTCCGTAGTATGTTCCTAAAAATGGGAATGGGCAGGTTAACCCTGAGTTCCAATTTTCCCGCAGCTGTTTGAGCACATTTCTGCCCTTTTTAAAACTGGTTGGCTAATACAGTTTCCAACGCCCTAAGTTTAAAGTCACGAGATGCCACTGATTGCTAGTGATTCTGTTTCTGGCACGGTAGAAAAAGTTGCAAAGAAATTTGATATAAATTATTTTACTGTTGATTCTGTTGTCGGGGATTTATCCAGTTTTAAAGAAGTATATTCGCAATCACCTTTTTTCTCTTGGAGTTCTGATTATAGGGACAGAAATGCATTAATAATCTATACCAGTGGGACTACAGGCCTTCCCAAGGGAGTTGCACTTACTCATGACAATCTTTTTGCTCAGGTAAGTTTACAATCATAGCTGATACTGAATCTGATTAGCATTCAGGTATGAGCCCATGATGCATGGGCTTGAACTTAGAAAGATTATACCTGAAAATTTTACTTGAACCAGAAAAGTGTATGAGATGTTTTAATTTGAGAAATAAGAGCCGTTTGGAAAAGTCACATAAAATAAGCTTTTACAGGGATACTGAATTTCGTAAAGCAATTGCAATATTGAATTTGAGTGAATCGTAGGAAAAATATAGATAGTAGATCCATGTTTCATCTGTCAAAAACCTACATGTGATTTCACTTTTAGAATATTTCCTCAAGTAAATATGAAAGGGTAATTCCAGGGCCTGATTATGACATAATAGGGCCCTGGGACTTCAGATATTTTGGCGGCCCCTTTTCCAGAAAATACACCAATAAATTAACATTTTCTAAATATATATTCAATCAATTCCAGTTAATTAGACCACATTGGAATAAGATCAATTTGGACCTAATAACTGGCTGGTCCGATTACACAAAAATGTTCCTAAGATTTCAAGAATGGATATGTTTATATTAAAATCTTATACAATGATCTTTGTTATGTCCATATCACACCTTCTCCTACATTCAATCTTCAATTCAATCAAGTATTTCGTTCAACTTGTTCGACTATTTCACTCAACTGGTTGACTGGAAATAGTAATGAGCGAATCTGTGATGTCACTGCAGCCTCTCCATTTGCTTGCCTCTGATTGGTCTATCGGAGAAGTTGAACAAGTTGAATGAAATACTCAATTTTTCCCGGACTGGCTGGGAAAAGTTGCAGATGTTGAACATACATATTGCACAAGGCTCACCCAAATGTTTTGGAAAACAGTCGAACGAAAGTGTTGCTTGAATTGAAGATCGGGAAGGTGTGATATCGGCTTTATACAACACAAGTGTCTTTCAAACACACATTACTGTTATATATGAACTTTAATTATTAAAAACTAAATTTACAAAATTTTCACAACAATGAACTAACTCAATAGTCAGCATGATAAAAAAAAATTCATAACCAGAGACTGTTTTATACCAGATAAATCTTGAAGTAAGGATGCAGTCAAATATCCTCAAATGACAGGTCAGTTTTTATAAATATGAAGTATAAATGATGAAAAGTAAAAAAAGAAACAGTTGAATTTTAGTAAACAATGAGGAAACTTCATAATTTCTAAAAATTAAAAATTTGACCTAAATCTCTCTGAATAAATGTTTTTTCCAAAAAAGGTCCAACTGTTGGTAGAGGATTTTTTTATGAACAATTTGGAAGCCCTACAAATCTGGGAGCTTTGGACAAATGCCCGAATTGCGCATGTGATAATAAGGCCCTGCCCAGGGCACTTTTCAAATCCTATGCACCTATATACAGGGTAGTCCCGAATTCATCGTACAAACTTTAAGGGTAGATACAGGACATTGTAACAATCATTTATTGTATAGGAATGTATGGGTGCAAGTGACAAGGTGAGGCACAAACAGGGGATATAAAAGAGAAATGGAGTTATTGGTTCGTTTCTTTGCTGGTAGGGGGCAGTAGATGTCTAACTGCTATTCATCATGATGCATCTCAGAAGGGGAAAGTGCCATTCGCAATTGTGTTGATGTCTACGATGGGGGACTTTATGTATGCTAAAAAAGCAGACATGCATTACATGTACGGTTGTGCAAATGGCAACAGCAGAGCTGCGCTACGAATGTATCACATGCAGTTTCCTGATTGACGAATGCCGGATCATAGAATTTTTCAGCGTTTTTCTTGAACGTTGTATAAATCTGAGTCAAGTACAAGAGCTGTTGCTCATCACTTAAGTGTGAGTCATCAAACCGTTTGTAGAGTGTTAAATGAAAATTTCAGCCTTTTCCCTTTCATTTTCAGCGAGTATTGAATCC
This sequence comes from Cheiracanthium punctorium, assembly GCA_038373885.1. Classification (NCBI taxonomy): domain Eukaryota; kingdom Metazoa; phylum Arthropoda; class Arachnida; order Araneae; family Cheiracanthiidae; genus Cheiracanthium; species Cheiracanthium punctorium. The sequence continues at coordinate 11,965 of JAWZYV010019518.1, forward strand.
GGCAGACTATCCTCTTTGCCTGAACTTCTGCCAGTGGGGGGTACAGCAATGTGTGCTGTAGCTGGACTTCATAGCTCATGCGCTAGCAGGGTGAGAAATTGGGAGCAAAAATCTAGGCGTCAGTGGCACCTAACTTTTTTTTCCCTGGTTGCCGAACTGTCTTGTTCAGGTGCAGTTTCGAAAACCTTTGTTTTGTTTATATGCATAAACTATAAACAGGTAGGTTTAATGATTATGTACAGTAATAATAAAGAAGATCAGGACTATTAAAATTAAGATAGTAATAAATAGTCAGTAAATATAAAATCAATTTTTATGGCTTTCCACCTATGCATCCAGAATAAAATATTATGATACATTTTACAAGAACATGGTCTTTAGTTTTAGTTTAGAAGTATTTTATAAATTGTTGCTATATAACTACAATGCCTATGGTAGATAAACTTATGCAGTATACGTGTACTAGCTTCAAAATGTCACCTGATCAACCACCACTGTAAGCAAACAGGTAGTACATGTTTAAATTGTGGAAATATGTATTGGTATTTATTCTCAGTGGGTTGAACTGAAGTTGGGAGGGGGTCTATGAAAGCTTTCAATGCCACCAAGAAGGATTTATTATTTTACATAGCTATTTTATCTTACTAAAAATTACTTTTAATTAAATTACTTAAAACATATTTTATTACAAACTGAACTTTATCTTAATTATTAAAATTTTTATATTTAAATAAAAAGGTTTTTTTTCTTCAAATAAGTAATTCAATTTATGTTTTTAAAATTTACATTATCTCATAAAGGAATTTTTTTTAAAAAGATAAATTTTATTAAGTTTAAACCATCAAATAACATTTTTATTCAAATAATATTTTTATTTGAATTATCGTAATTTAGGCCGGAAGTCCGAAATTTAGATTTTCCCCAAATCCAGTGTCACCCCCCCCACGCACACACACAAATAAATAAATCTTCTTTCGTTTTTTCACGAAATTGCATTAATTAATTGCAGTCAATCGATGTATTGTTTTCAGTCACGAACTGCTGCACGTAACCAGCCGTTATTGCGGTGCTGCAACGCACCGCGGCAAATAAAATCCAAGATGGCACCCGGACCATAAACCTGTACTCTCCCGCGGTAAATAATTATATTTAATTAATGAATATTAACTACTAATCCAATTAACTTTTACACTGCCTTATTTAAAAGGATCTCGTGCGTTCATCAATATTGATATCAAGTATTATCATTGCATCTTCCCACACCGCCATGCCATACGAGCCGAGCTGCTGCTAAAACACTCATTTGCAGAAAGAATCCAATATGGCAAATGCGAGCTCGTAGTTTCCTCCGATCAACTTCATTAATATACATGGAGTTAAAAAATTATGGCTAAATTTCTTTAAGCTCCTCGATTTGTTTACATTAAAAAAGGTGCAATTTTAATGATTACACGTCCACGGAAGAGAAGAAAGTGGTCTTCCGCGCGTTTTTAGACCACAGAAGACTGTCTGTAGAGGATTGTTCTCTTTCTGCCACGGAGCGGTGCTTATGAAAGCAAACGTTTTTTTCACGGAAATTTACATTTATATTTATTCAGCACATTTTGAAAAATAGTCATCTAGACAGTCCCCAGATTTCGTAAAATATTCGTTTTTTTGCGGTATTTTTGTTTAAAAAGTCGCCGGAGTTGGTCGATGCCAAAATAGTTGCTTTTTAGTCGCCTGTCTCGGGATAAATGTTAGGCGTCAAAAAATGACGACTGGTTCTTAAATCTCGGTCGTCAAAACAAAAATTACAGTTGCAAAATACGACTAACGACCGCTAATTTCGCGCCCTGTGTGCTAGGTGATGTTTATACACAAAGGTGTCTTAACCCCTTCCCTGTTTTGCCCGTATGCCGTACGGGCACGGCTATCAGGTCTTTACTGATTTGTCCATACGCCGTATGGGCAATCTGATTTCTATTTGGCTTTCACTGTTTCTCCCGTATCTTTTCTATTTTTAGTAACAAATTATTCGTGTAGATCTTTTGTAAGAAAACAATTGAATTGTAATCGAAAATAAAGTAATTGTACTATTTTACCTGTAAATGTGACTTCCTTGTTTGGCGTTCATGTAGGGAAAAAAAAACAACTTGCAGGGAAAATAGATTATTTTCATTAAAGGAAAAAAGTTGTAATAAATGCTTAAAAATATTAGAAATGTTAATTTTAATAACATATCTTTACTTAAAAATGTAAAATGAACAAAAAAATGCAATAAAAAAATGTGACATTTTGGATCGAATTCTGGAAAAAAATGAAACTGTTAAGGGGTTAAATGCACACAATTCCCATGTGAGGGCAACCGAGAATCCACGTGCAACGTGACCACATGTGTATCAGCAATGATTGTGTATGGGCTGGCATTGTTAATGACTTTTCGATTGACACATACTTACTACTGACGCGACTTAATGGTGAATGTTATCTTATTCTTTTGGAACATGTGTTACCAGAACTGCTGCAGTATATTCCAATCATCAATCCTAACCGCATGTGGTTACAACATGATGGGGCTCCAGCCCACTTCAGCACTGATGTGCCCACTTACTTGAATGCCACGTTTGGGGCATGGTGGACCAGTCCCTTGGCCACCTCGATCTCCCGATTTATTGAGCCATGATTACTTTCTATAGGGACATATGAAGAATCGTGTTTATTTGACTCCACTTGACTCGGATGAGGATCTCGTGTCTTGAATATCTGAAACTGCTGCACGTGTGCACAAAATATCTGGTATTTTTGAACATGTACGCCAATCGCTCCACCGACACTGTAAAGCATGTATCGCTACTAGTGGATGAAATTTTGAATAGTTATTGTATACATTACACTTGTCAACGAGGCTTTCAATAAACACTTTGTCTTTTCATTGGTCTCTTATTTTTTGTGTTTGTGCCTCACCACGTCACTTGTGTCCATATATTCCTATACAATAAAAGATTGTTACAATGTCCTGTAGCTACCCTTAAAGTGTGTACCATGAATTTGGAACCACCCTGTATAGCTGGTTCAAATTTTGTGTCCCTGTACATAGCTTTATACTCAATTTTTGGCCTATTTGTGTATGTGTGTCCAGGGTACGTGCCTCAAATCCTTATCAGGAATGATTCTACTGTAACATGCAAGGGGGAGGGGGGGCATGTTACAGTAACTGTACTGTACTGTAACATGCAAGGGCAACCCCCCCCCCCACGATATGAGATTTTTTTTTTTTTTTGAATGAGAATGAAACATTTCAACGAGTACCTATTTTTTTACTTCATTAAAAAACTTAAAATGTACTTCAATCTAAAATGAAAATACTTTTGTTAAGTATAGTAATATCTCGACTTATGCTATCCTGATTAATGTGATCCCAGAGTTGCGAGATTTTCAAATCTCCTTGATTCATCTTTGTTTACTTCCAAAATACTAAATTAACAGTAGTATGTTACACATATGTATTATTAAATATTTTTTTCTAAATTTTTGTTTTCTTTAATCTCCAGCCTAATTAAAAGTAATTTGTATAGCACATATTTCTATGCGAAATTAAACATTGTATAAGTTTGGGGTGTTACTGTAGTTATGTTGGTTTTATAAATGTTTCTTCTTTTTCAGGACCCTGAAAAATCATTGTCGTGATGTGACATCAAAATTTTCAGTCTCCCCAACCCTTCCTAGTAAAAATTCTCCCCCCTTTGAATTATTTATGTAATTACCCGTTTATTTAGTTGAGATTGTTAATAGGAAATGATTAAAAAGATTCAAAATAAGAAATTGAAATTAATGATAAGTTTTTAAGCTTGAATTTATTTAAAATACACCGATCACTTGAATATATAAATTTTAAGACTTTTTTTTTTTTAACACAAATGAAGTGTTTATTTAAATATTGAATATGCCATTTTTAAGAATAATACTATCAATAATACTAATCAATACAATTGTCATTAATACTATTTTGGGATCAATGCAGGTGAAGTTTCGATCCATTTTATGGCCCCTACTCAAAATTATAATCTATTTAAACAGCCCCAACACAAATTTATAATGAATTAAAATGGCCCCTTCACAAAAATATAATTCATTGAAACTGCCCCTTCACAAAAACACAGTCAATTAAAGCAACCCTTCATTAGCATTTCACCATATATTTTAACTTGTTTTGTAAGATATTTAAAAAAAAAGTGACTTTTACAAAAACTGGTATGAAAATTCCCCAAAATAAATGTTGAAATTCACCAAAGTAGATAGTAAAAATCACAAAAATGGGACCTGAGAAAAAATTCCTGGATCAACTCCCGATAATCATAAAGTATTAAAAGTATCATTATTAATAATTTATGAAAGAGCAATTTTTTTTTTTTAAACAATTATTCTAGTTATAGAGGTAAGGGAGTTACACGGAAAGGAGAGAAGTGTGACCAAATATTAACCTGTAAATTTTTAGATGTCTTCTTCTTCTACCCAAACTCAGGTAGACTTATAAGGTTTAGTGGAATTTTTTGTTTAGAAATAGTAGGAGCACAATGGGCGTGACTAGTACAAATAATCAGTAGTCTCATTTGCTCTGTTGAGATTACACTTTTTGTTAAAAGTACTACATGCTTCCTAGGTGTATTTAAAAGCATGTGATTTTGTTCTTTGCTTTTTATGTTTGGATTTGTATTTTATATAAATATTGTAAAATATAATAGTATTATATGTATTTCTTGTTTAAACTGTGTCTACAAAGAAAAAAATCTGGAATTTTTTTAAAAACATATTTCCAAAAGTAGAAGCTGACAAGAAATGATAAGTAGATTTTATTGAATTCTCTGGTTTCATATATTACAGACAATCAGTTTATATTCTGTATTTGGAAGAACTAGTAGCAGCATTAACAGGATGCTTCACAGCACACAAAAAGGAAGTTTTTGCTTTTTACAATGTAATGTCACAGCACTGCATCCAAAAGTCATTTAAAGATATTGAACCAGCTATCGGACTTTACATTAAGGATTTAAAACACAAAATTATTTCTGTATTAGAAGGGGAGTGGGACCAGTGAGTACATAAATGGAAGAAAACAAAACCATATGATGTGCCTAAATATGCACTCAAGGAGAACAACAGTGAAATTTTTCCAGACATGAATATCCTACTTCAGCTTCTAGCGGCTCTACCCGTGTCAACAGCATCGGTTGAACAATCATTTTCAACCCTAATAAGACTGAAAACTTTTCTCGGAAATGGCACAGGGGATGAGAAATTGAAATCTTTTGCTCTAATGTCTGTGCATCATGAAATGCCATTAATTAAAAAAATAAAAAAATCTGAAGTGACTTTACTTGACTTTCCAAATACTTGAATTTTGATAAGCGTTTAAATAAATTTGATTCAATTCATCGGATGTAGTGTTCAGATGTTAGTGCACTTCAAATAATTTGACTGTATTGGCTGCAGTGTATATGAATACTTTTTTGTATTTTTGTGAAAAACTGTCAGCCTTTCACATACGAAAATCGATACAGTATGTAAGGCAGTTACAGTATGCATACCTAATTTTAGCTCAAGAACACACTATTTAAGCATTAGCACACTTTAAATGATTTGTGTCCATAGACCTCAATGTATAAGAATTTTTTTTTGAAAACCTGAGAACAAACTATAAGCTCTATACCCACCAATATTATGCAGGTCATGTGACCACGAACTGTAAAAATATTTTAGATTTACTGTAATGCTAAGGTTTGCATTCGTTAAACTATTGTTTCATGCTTTATTGTTCGGTGTTTATATTGCTTAATTAAAACATTTTAATATTTTAAGACCTAATTTCAAATTAAAAAAAGATGACACATTTGTTTTATTCATAACATTAAAAAACATATCTTATTTTATGTTTTGGCTCATGCATCTAATTTTCTAGGTGTCGGCTCTTGTCAATGCTTGGGAAATATCATCTTCAGATGTCATTTTGCACACTTTACCTTTGTATCATATGCATGGAATAATGAATGCCCTTCTATGTTTATTAAGTGTAGGTGGAACTGTTGTGATGCGACCAAAATTTAAGGCCTCTGAGGTTTGCTTTTATTTAAATTTTCTGCATTATATTTTAAAGCTTTTGTTCAACTTGTTTTGATTTTTGTCTATTGTTAAGTTAACGTTTTAAAAATTGCATTTTCACACAATTTTGTACATATTTGAACTGCAAGTTTGACGTTTTCAATTTTTGCATCACTTGAAAGTTCTTTTGATTGTGCAAAACAACTTAAAATTAATTTGGATTCCTTATTTAAATTTTTGATCATTGTAATTTGATGAGGGAAAATATCTCTCAGTGTTAAGGACCAAGTTATTTTTCATTTTTCAAAAACTGCCTTACAGCTAAAAATCATACCTTTAAAATAGTATTCTGGTAAAGGAAATACAAGAGAGTTATTGATGTAACCGATCCTGTTTATTTTCAAGTACATCTTGATGCTGTGAAAATTAAAAATTTCAAGGAAGCTGCATTTTTTAAAATTTTTTATTTTGTCATCATCTGTATAAATACTCATCATATATGAAGATTAATGCATCTAGTTAGTGGTAAATAATTTGTCTTTTCTGTGTCTGGCATGCCCACATTGTATTTTTGTTTTCAGTGAAAACTGTTCATACTCCTTTTCAACGTTGTTTTTCCCTCTTTTTTATTTCACAATCGGGAATAATACCGTAAGCGGGGGGAGGCTGAGTTGGCGACTTTTTTTTTTTTGTTGCCAGCGTCCAGAGGCGGATCTACGGGGGGGGGGGCAGCTATAGGGGCTAAGCCCCCCCATTGAAACTGAATTTACACTAGATAGAATAGAATTTTGATCAGGCACATGCCAACAGGGGGGTTTATTGCCCCCTCTGTATTTTAGCCCCCCTCAATATGTATTCGCCCCCTGAATAGTTTGCTTACAATAGTTTTCTTTTTCAGGATGGGGAGGGAAGCAATTTTTCCAGCCCTTCCCCTCAAGAAAACGGCTATTTAAACAAACTAATGAGGCATAAACGAAAATTTTACTAGCTCAAACGGAAGAGGGGGGGGGGCGAAATAGCTGCCACCACCCATCCCCTTCCGCACGAAGAAAACTGTTATTTTAAGCAAACTATTGAGATACAAAAAAAAAAAAAAAATTCGGTAAATTAATTAGTTTACATGAAACTGATACAGGAAATTAGCCTTGCATTCGAATACTTTTTGAGAGGGTGTACAGACGAGGTTAAAAAAGATTGAAGCTGATTATTTATAAAAATTGGCGGTGGGGGGGGGGCAAATTAGCTGCCCCGTCCCTGAAAAAAATGATTATTGTAATTGAGCATTAGAAGAACAAACAAAAATTTTCCTGGTACCAAGGTTGACACCTTTTATTTTAAAAACATTTGTTGGTGGAGGGGGGGGGGGCTGGAGAACTGACTACCCCCCCCCCTCCCGATCCGACTTTCCAAGACGTTGGCACGTCCCTGGTTTTGATGCTTAGTTAAAACTGCGTGTCTAAAATTGGTTATTTTGAAATTTAAATTTGCTTTTTTGATTTGCTACTTTGATTTTTAGACTTGACCTCAATCAATGGTTTTTAACCCTTTCGTTTCCAGACTACAGGTATTTCCAAAACCTGAGTTCAAAGGAATCGCCCGAAATTTCGTCTCACTGTTGGAACTGGTTATGGCAAGTGCAATGAACAGTGTTTGAGCCCATCTGTAAAGTTGTAAAATAATTCACTGTTAAACATAAACAGTCCTTGCGCGTGCCTTGTGCGGTGCGTGTCTCGGATTCTGTACTGATGTGTACCTGATGTGGGATGTCTTATGATAGATGTACATAGTGCGGGGATGGGGGAGTGTAACATAGACATCAAGTGACTAGGAATCCCAAGTGGCTATCTCCCCTGTACCAAGTGGCGGCTCATGGGTTATTTAAATGGAGGTTCACAAAACAAATTTCGAAAATTAAATAGGCAGATACCACGCACCTTACAAATTAAAATAGATTTGCGTTTCCAGCAGTTAAAGGAAAACAATGCACGCAACTAAAAGACAACAAGTCATATTTTGTCTTACATTTCGTCACCAAGACAAGTTTTAGCAAAGGTTACAGTCTTGATTCATATTATTTCAATTATTTTTCAAAGGATAATATTGAAAAATGGCATTGCTTTAGCTCTGGAATACTTATTTTACTTCCATCTTAATAATTTACACTAGTTTGTAAGAAATATTGTAGTGAAAAATGATAAAAAAGAAAATAATAAGAAAATGCACCTACAAAAACATAACTAACCGAACATAAGAAACCAAGGTAGAATCCAGAAGAGATAACAAAAAAAAAAAAAAATTCTCCGTGTGCACAATCAAAATGTTCGAACGGAATGATGTCAGCAGTGCTTTACTTCTACCCGGCACTGTCCGCTTCTGTTCTCGGAGACCGGTTCAGTCTTGATTCATTTTATTTCAATTTTTCTTCAAAGGATAATATTGAAAATTGTCATTGCTTTAGCTCCGAAACACGTCTTTTACTCCCATCTAAATTATTTACACTAGTTTGTAAAAAAAATAATGTAGTGAAAAATGAGAGAAATAAAGAAAATAATAAGAAAATGAAATAAAAATTAACTAACCGAACTTTACAAACCAAGGGAAAACCCGGAAGAGATACCGCAAAAAATGGCCCTGTGTGCACCGAGAAAATGTGCGAACGGAGTGATATCAGCAGCGCCGCACTTCTTACCAGCTGTCTGCGCTTCTGTGACCAGAGAATGGTTCAGAGGGAAAATTTTCCGTTCGCACGTGTGATTGATTAAAGACTGGGCTGTAGTAACCTTTACTGCAGTGCGTTAGCTGTAATACGCATATTTAATCATGGCGGGGGGGAAGAGAAAATTCACGTTTTAAATTCACAAAAATCTAGAAGTGTACTTAATATTTTTAAATTTAATTTGTTAATGTGTTTATTCTTTAGTTTTTCCTTTGGGGGTTCCCGTGCTCATGTGCTCAAATGGAGGAGCTGCCACTGTACCCAGGCCCTTATTATCGCATGGCCCTTAAATCGGGACTTTGCCCAGGGCCCCCATGCCGAAAGGGCCCCAATTTGAAATGTTGTTCTGAAATATTCTTTTTTATATCAAAATTTTATGAGAAATAAAACAAATTTCATAGATGGGGGCCCCTGTTGTTCATAATCAGGCTCTGACTGTACCATTGTGAAAGGTTCTTTTGTTCTGCCGTTTGGATTTTCAGGGGTATTATGAAAAATACTATTACTATGGCTAATTTTCCTAATCTGGTTTTCGGACATTTCCTGTGTATACAAAAGTACACCCGTTTTGAATGTTTAGGAATGGTGGAAGAATTTCTTGGAAGTACTGCAGTCCTTTCTAAGCAGGCTTCAAAATCTTATCTCATTGAAATTGCTTTCGCTGCCTGGTCGTTCTTTTCGGGTGAAGTGCTAGTGTGATTCATTTGTTCTCTATTAACTCCGTTCATGTGTAGAATTTAATTTAAATGCAAGTATTATGGCCTCAAGAGAGCGGTCATTGAGTCGTAACATAGGTGATTATTTTATGAAAATTCCGAAAAATGATAATTTGTCTAGTGAGAGTGAAAGCGCAAATAATCAGGAAAAAATCATAAATGCACAGCCCCAGAACAAGCTATTTCAAGAGCAACAGCACTCGCATAATATACTTGTATCACTATCAGGCAGTTTGTAAAGAGGTGCGTAATTAGAAGGAATACAATTATATCATAATGGAAAAAAGAAGTATGATTTAAATTAATTTTTTCAGATACTGTTTTTCTTATGAAGTGTAAGTCCTAGCAGGTGGGAGCATTTTATTTTATCGGAAATTCACACTCCTTTCTCGAAATTTGATTACATAATACTATATGTAGGCAGAAAAATAAAATATACAGGTGACATGTAAAAAATCGTGCCAAATGTCGTCAAGCTTGGATACAGGGCCTCCTAGAGAAGTTTTATAAGGCCCGATAAAAATCTTCCCGGACCCTGTCGTAAAGCATATAAGTTTCGAATAAACAAGAGGGAACGAAGGAATTTTTTTTTAAACTGCTGTTTTTAATGATTTTTATATAAAATGCTAAAAGGAAAGAGAGTGGGAGGGAAGTTTTTCTGATATGTAGTGGTACTTTTAATTCATGTTCAAAGGTTGGGAAAAAATACTAATATTTAAATGGTAGAATTTACATTTCTGCCATCTAAATAATTCTAGAATTATGTATTCAAAATTTAGTCTATTTAAAAAAAAAGATTTTAATTACAGATCTATAAATGAAATTCATTTCGTAACACATTCTGAAACTCACAAACGCATTTTAGCTTAACACGGACCCACTCTAACTCGCACATTCCCAGGGGCGGCGCTCCGTCTGCTCCCCCCTCTCGTAGGGCCTATGCATAACAGTACCCAAATTATTGAATACCCAGTAAATTAGCCCCCCCCTTTACCCAAACCTAGATCCGCCACTGCCAACGTCTAACCTTGGCGACTTTGCTTTCTTGCCAAACATAACATAAACATACCTAGCTATATAAGAAAAAATAAAACCCAAAACTACAATAGAGTTATCTAAACACCTTATTAAAACATTTGTACACATACTTAAATGCAATTACAAACAAAATGAACAAGAACAAAGCACTACCTCTGGGCTATGGGTATGTTAAAAAATAAATGCTATACAACGTTCAAAAGAGGCAAAATACTAAAATATGTTTCTGCAGAAAAATATACAACAAAATTTCTCTTAAAATGTTAAAATCACAGTTTAAAATTAATAGAAAAACACTCAAATAAACCGACTACCTCCCCCCCCTCTCGAGATTCATTCAATTTTAATATCTTCAAAACACACAAAATTTACATTACTAAAAACAGAATAAAATCAAAACTCACCACAAACAACCCCAAAATCCTTAAACATTAATTCATATTAAACCAAAGTATAGTACCTGTTTTCTGAAAATCCGTGTAAGTAAACCTATATATCGAATAAAATTATCCATCTTTCTTAAAACACTAAAAATCTCCATTGTTCATCACAAATCATTACTCAGCAATTCACATAAAATTAAAATAGCACAGCATACGATAACTTTTTATATAAATATGTT
>JAWZYV010019519.1:0-42244 GCA_038373885.1 Cheiracanthium punctorium
TGGAATCTTAGGAGATTGAAAGGTCAAGATTATGTGTTTTGTGTCTATTATTTGGTTATTGCGTTTTATAGTAATTCTGCGAACTGCACTAACATTTTGGGATTTCAGATTTTCCAGGATTTCAGCTCTGAACAGTGTAACAGGTCAGGTTCTGATATGACGCCTCTTGATGAGTTAAGTGTTTTATGAGGGGAGACAGTGACAGATTTTAGGCCCATACTTTTTAATTTCATAATGTTATTTGCCTGTGTGCTATTGTTTAACTTCCACTAAGAGGTCTCCTGAGCGTATTTTTTTTATTTTAGCAACTTCTCCGACATGATCAGTTATGCACTTATGGATTAGGAAAGGGGATGTTTGGCTAAAGTTACCGTCCTGACATTTCACAAGAAAAAATTTTAAATTACCATCTCCTTGAGTGGGAGATTTCGGAACGTTGACATGAGACGAAGATAATGTCGTATCCATATTGGAGATTGGAAATTCGGACCCGACCGCACCACCCACCACGGAGCCCAACAAGGGGATGCACATTCGTGCACCAGTGCTAGTCGGGTCTATACGCGCACAGTACATCCCTTAGGCAGCGTCCACCCTTAACGACGTGCCCAGTAGATGTCCGTTTGCTTGATCCCTAGCAGTTGATCGAAATCAGTACCACCAGCCGGTTGATACACAGGGGAACGCTGTGCACCTCCCGTTTACCCGAAGCCGAGGCCAAAGCAATGTGTTGGAGAATAAACCCCCTCAATTACCAGGATCCCCATTTCCGGGGACACGGGTCTCCACGCACGGCAAACACGTGGGCAGTTTACCCGCCAACAGAAGCTGGCGGTACAGAGCGACCACAGCTTCTGAAGGGGGGCCCTCACTTCAAGAGAAGAAACCACATCGAGGGAGAAGGGGAAGGAGACAGAAGAAGGAGAGAGGAGGGTAAAAAAACAGAGGAGCGAAGGATCGCTGGGGCCCCGGGATTGCGACACCCGTGAAAACCTAAAGAAGGTTTTCCCCCTGAGGGGGGGCATGAGCGGGAATATGAAGTATGATCTTGTTTGCAGTTCACACATTTATGTGGATTAGAGCAGGTTTCACTGTCGTGGCCGGAGGTCCCACAACGAGCACAGGTTGGGACCACGACAGGAAGGTTTGGTATGGCCGAAATTTTGACATTGAAAGCATCGAGTAGGATTGGGTATGTAGGGTCTAACGGCACATGAGAGGTATCCTGCTTTGATATGGGGAGGAAGTTTAGGTGATTGGAAAGTCAGAATTATATGTTTGGTGTCCAGTGTTTGGTTATTGCGTCGGATAGAGATTCTGCGAACTGCACAAACATTTTGTGATTTCAGATTTTCAAGGATTTCATCCTCGGAGCAGTGTAATAGGTCAGGGGTTCGGATATGACGCCTCTTGATGAATTAAGTGTCCTATGAGGTGATACAGTCACAGGTTTAAGGCCGATAGTTTTTAATTGTATAATATTGTTTGCCTGTTTGTTTTTAGTTACTTCTATTAGGATGTCGCCAGAGCGTATTTTTTTTAATTTTAGCAACTTCTCCAACATTAGCAAGTATGGTTTTATGGATTGGGGATGTTTGGTTAAAGTTTCCGTCCTGACATTTTACGAGAAAGAATTTTGCGGGAATAGCTCCCTCAGTGAGAGAGTTCGGAACGTTGCCGTTAGATAAGGAAAGTGTCGAATCCATGTTGGGAATTGGAAATTCGGACCTGACCGCACCGCCCACCACGGAGCCCAACAAGTGGATGCATGTACATGCACCAGTGCTAGTCGGGTCTATACGCGCACAGTACATCCCTTAAGCAGCATCCACCCTTAACAATGTGCCCAGTAGATGTCCGTTTGCTTGAACCCTAGCAGTTGGCTGAACCAGTACCACCAGCCGATTGATACACAGGGGAACGCTGTGTACCTCCCGTTTACCCGAAGCCGAGGCCAAGCAATGTGTTGGAGAAAGTACCCCTCAATTACCAGGATCCCCATTTCCGGGGACACGGGTCTCCACGCACGGCAAACACGTGGGCAGTTTAACCGCCAATAGAAGCTGACGGCACAGAGCGACCGCAGCTTCTAAAGGGGGGCCCTCACCTCCAAGGAGGAAACTACACTGAGGGAGAAAGCGAAGGAGAAAGCAAAGTAGAGAGGAGGGTAAATAAAAGATGAGTGAAGGATCGCTGGGCCCCGGGATTGCGACACCCGTGAAAACCTAAAGAAGGTCTTCCCCCTGAGGGGACGGACGATTGTAATTAATTTTTTTTAACAAAGCCTTATCTGTAAAATATGTTGTCTTACTTGTGGGCTGGCCTACATAGGATAGGCAAGTACAGCTCTACATCTACGAATAAATCTTGATCGTTCGAATATTAATAATAAATTTAATAAAAGCAGTTCTTTTCAAATTCAACATTTTAGATAACATAGCTTTGACAATATTTTAATTAGTACTTTAGATATGTGGAAGATCAGAATACTAGATTACACAAGAAAATTTGGAAGCATTTTAAAACATAAGACTTTATATCCACATGGACTAAGCACATCTTTAAACAGCAAAGAAATTGCTAAAAATTGATCATTTGTATAATTGTATTTTATTTTTTTTCAACAATAAAATCATAAAAAGAGGTAATAGGAGGTTCTAGAAAAAATTCTAGTAATTTTAACAATATTATTACACAATTAAAATATTACTTATTATAGACCTAATACTTTTTAAATTAAAAAATATAAATAAAAAATTTAATAAGGATTATTTAATCTTTATTTTTCGACAAGAATACATAGTTATAATTTTTCAAACTGAGTTATAATTTTTAATTTTCATAATATGTTGTATAGTGTAAAAGATAGCTTCCCTTTAGGGAATTGCGTTATTATATCAACACGCAGATACACAAAAACCATGGGACAGCATCTATTTAATTACAAAGAAAAATTGTTTAAAAGATTCTGTTTGATGTTGTGAAGGAAGCAAATATGCTTATTTTTTTATACAGAATATGGGCACATAATTATTGGTAATCTTGATGTCATTAGTGATCTAAATATAATAAAAAAATGACGAATACGGAACTAAATACAGATTGAACACTACATATATAATAAAGAGGGTCCCAACACGGGGACAGCAAAGAATCATTGTCCTCTTCCGACTCCAATTTTACATGTGTGTGGCCAAAAGACATAAGTCCTTTTTTAAACGAAGAAATTTTAGTTTGCTGAATTAAAACTGAAGAACATAACTCTTGGAACGAGATAAGTAAAACATAACAAGGTTAACTCTTTAAATTACTTAAGCAGCGCTGGAGTTGCTACGCTCGGATGCCGGTGTCAGCGCAGCTTCGAATCTCCATGGGCTGGAACTGCTTGCTGATACTCTGCGGCTGATGACAAAGACGAGGCAGCAGGAACGACGCCACTATCCCAGGAACAAGCACGGCTGGCGGGCGGGCGGAAGGCTGTTTCACAGACGCACACAACTCCCACGCTGCTAGCTGCTAAGACTGCCCGGCTTCAGTCGAGAGCCCAGTTTTTATAGGATGATTGCATGCAGTGCGCATGCCTGGTGTTTGGATACACCTGAATTTGCATAAGCGTGAGCGCCGGGACCACTTTGAACTTTTTTGCCTGAATGGCGGATGCATGAGCTATGAATTTATGATAAAAATTTAGCATAGCTAAATAACGACGCAATTGCGCCACTGTTTCGGGTTTCGGAAACTTGCAAAACGCTTCCACCTTTTGTGGTAAAGGTCGCAATCCTTCAGCGGATATTTGGAATCCCAAATAATCTAACTGGCTTTGGCCAAAAATACATTTGTCAGGATTAATGACGACCCTATGTTCGCTCAGTCGTTTGAACAAACGCGATAACCCTTCGGAATGCGCTTCACTACTGGAGGAGGCGACTAAGATATCATCTAAATATGCATAGCATCCGTCCAAGTCTCTGATCACACTGTCAATAAACCTCTGAAAGGTTTGAGCAATGTTGCGGAGGCCGAAGCACATAAACTTGTACTCGAACATTCCTAGTGGCGTAATAACTGCGGTTTTAGGAACATCAGGTGGATTTATTGGAATTTGATGGTAAGCTTTTACCAGGTCAATTTTGGAAAATATAACTTTACCATGCAATAAATGAGAAAAATCCTGGACGTGTGGGATGGGATACCGATCGGGAATGGTTACGGCATTCAATCGACGGTAATCACCGCAAATGCGCCACTGGCCATTTTTCTTGGGTACAAAATGCACTGCATTACTCCACTGACTCTTTGAAGGAACTATTACCCCAGCTTTGGGCAAGGAGTCAAACTCCTTTTTGAGGGCACTTAACTTCTCTGGAGACAAACGCCTAGCCTTAGAGTGAACTGGTGGTCCATGCGTTTCGATATAATGAAAGACACTGTCCCTCTGGATTTGTGGCGAAAATTCTGACTTAAACAATGTTGGGAACTTCAGCAAAAGTCCGTAATAAGGAGAGTTCACCGTTACGGGAGTTGCAAATGCTTTTTTACAACTGGGTACTATGCCCCGGATTTGTACTGTCGTGGCACTATCTTTTAGAACTCTGTGTTTAAGATCAACGACTAATCCAGACTTGCCGAGAAAATCTACTCCCAGAATTGCATGAGAAACGTCGGCAATTATAAATGCAATGGAAAATACACGACGCAATCCTAAATCTACGTCTAATTGAATGACGCCATAACTTTAATAATACTACCATTGGCAGCGGTCAATGTAAAACAGCTTTTCTTAACAGGTTTGTAAATTTTTACAGGAAGGCAACTGATTGATGCACCTGTGTCAATCAAAAAAACGGATGCCATTTTTCCTATCCCTAACAAAAAGGCGGTCAACCTGCGTTTTGTCACCCGTTGCCGCCTTTACGACTGACCTAGCGAGTTTTTCGAATATTTGCAAGGGTCGACACATTTGGTGGCCTTGTCGCCGAAGCGCTAATGATACCAACACCATCCTTTGGATTTCCTGTTAAAAGAGCGTTCGTTAGACTGACCGACTAGGGTGCCGCTTAGACTGTCGTGTATCGTTGTCCCCTGCGAGTTGGCGGATTTCTCTACGGAGATCTTGTATTTCTTTACGCAACCCTGCGATTGCGTGAGTGTCCGCATGACTTACTGTTGCGACTTCTGGTACTGCCACCTCGTGTATTTTATCGGCAATGTGCGCGAGATTCTCTACGAAGAATCTTTAGACGAAGAGAGTATTTGTTGAGTGTGTAGCGGTAACCTCTGTAGCCACAACGGCTTAAGAAGCTTATCATCTACTCCCTCTGTAGCCAGATTTCGCATTTGCGTAAGGAGTCGCGAGGGTCGGAAATCTCCCAACTGTAGATCCTGTAGGAGCTGTTTTAACTTCGCGCCTTCTGATACAGAATACTGGGCAAGAATCCGATTTTTGAGACTTTGGTATGCCTCTTTCTCAGGGGGTGTAATGACAATATCCTTCACTTATGCCAAAACTGTAGCATCTAATGCTGAGACTACGGCATGGAATTTTGTCAGGTCTGCCGATTTAACCGAGACAATGAATTGGGATTCAATCTGAATAAACCATAATTCAGGGTCTTTATGCCAAAATGGCGGGGCTTTGAATGCCACTTTCGCAATCTCAGCCGTGTTGTCTTCACTTGTCATTTTAACTACGCAAAGGTAAAAATTTTTTGGAAAAGAAATGCCGCACCCTCCCAAGAGTTGGTACCGAGGACATCAAAGTGTGCAAAAATTGTATTTTTAACTGCACTAGGCTCAAAAATTAGTTTTCATCTCAGTTCTTTATTAGAAATAATTTCAGCATTTCTGCCCACAAGTCGTTCGCATTATCCCTTGGCCACAAGAAGGACTTGGTAAATTCCGGGTCACCAATGAAGAGGGTCCCAACACGGGGACAGCACAGAATCCTTGCCCTCTTCCGACTCCAATTTTACATGTGTGTGGCCAAAAGACATAAGTCCTTTTTTAAACGAAGAAATTTTATTTTGCTTAATTAAAACTGAAGAACATAACTTTGTTATGTTTTAGATATCTCGTTCCAAGGGTTAACTCTTTAAATTACTTAAGCAGCGCTGGGGTTACTACGCTCGGATGCCGGCGTCAGCGCAGCTTCGAATCTCCATGGGCTGGAATTGCTTGCTGATACTCTGCGGCAGATGACAACGACCAGGCAGCAGGAACGACGCCACTATCCCAGGAACAAGCACGGCTGGCGGGCGGGCGGAAGGCTGCTTCACAGACGCACACAGCTCCCACGCTGCTAGCTGCTAAGACTGCCCGGCTTCAGTCGAGGCCCAGTTTTTATAGGATGATTGCATGCAGTGCGCATGCCTGGTGTTTGGATACACCCGAATTTGCATAAGCGTGAGCGCCGGGACCACTTTGAACTTTTTTCCGTCCGGTGAGATACCTCGTATGCGCCGGTCGTCTATCGACTCGGCATGGTCGCCACAATAATTTAGTTATGTGATTTTTCAGTGACAAGGACTTGTTTGTTTTATGGGTATTTAACACTCACAGGGGCGTAGCCAGGGGGGGATATCGGGATATATCCCCCCCGAAATGTTTGGATTAGTGATGAAATTCCATCTATTTATACACATATAAGTTCATATCCCCCCCCCCGAAAAATTTTTCAGGCGCATATCCCCCCCCCGAAAAATTTTCCTGGCTACGCGCCTGAAGACTCATATATATATATATATATTCATATAGTAGACTCAATGTATGAAAGTTTTCACGAGTTGTTATACACTAACTTTAGTGCGCTTCATTAAAACAAACGATGGCATCCTCGAACTAAAAGAAAATATATGTTGTTTCAAAACTATTTGACAGTTCTCTTTACCAAACTGCGTTGAACAAAGATCATTATATCTTTTCGTAGCACTTCGTACTGGGTTTTACTGCTTTTTTTCGAAAACAAGGAAAGTATTCAATCAATTTTTCGTAGTTCGGTTAATCATCGATTTTTCAAGTTATGCCGCTCTAACGATTACTCTATGATTCAGAAGCGTGAAAAATTAGGGCCTTTATTTCATTCTTCACTTTTTGTAAGTAAGATTGTTTTACTGGTATGAATACGTAAACGTCGCTAATAAATGTGAATAACTGGGTAAAAGCATAAATATCGCAAATTAATCTTTTTCATTGATAATTACAAATAAAGAATGTGTGACAAGTAACAGCCTTACCGAAATATTACAGACTGACCTTTTAGGAGTTTGTGGTTTTATTCTCTGCGTTTAACGAGTGGAAAATATGCAAGTGAAATAAATATTTCTAAAAATAAGATTTTTAACAATGAAAATATGAATGTTCTGATTGCATTTTATCTTTTTAGACTTTTCGGATTTTAGCTTTTACTGTTTCTATATGGTACTTTTTTACTTCTAAGCTTTTTTGTATTTTTATACATAGCTTAGCGCAGCATGTCCTCTTTGGACCTTGTGCCATTAAACCTCAACCGACCAACCTGACCCGTCTCCGCATTGGTCATACCAGGCTTACCCACCGGCACCTACTACTGGGTGAACCTGCCTCGATTTACCCCCGATGTGATACTCATCTCACCATTCGTCATGTTTAAACTTCTTGTACAGCTTTGAATATATTTACCAAATATATATTAACTGTTCTCATCCCAGATTTGACGATATTTTGGGTGAAACCCCACACCATAATTTGTTTTCTCTCTCGTTTCGACACATTGTCTTTTCTCAGTGTGAAGCGTGTGCTGTTGTCTGACTGGTATCTGTATGGGAGCCCCCATACAGATATTTGACTTACTTTTATTTACTTTTTATTCCTTGGTAGTTTGCATTTTATCCTTTTAGACTTTTCGGATTTTAGCTTTTACTGGTTTTATATGGTACCTTTTTACTTGTAAACTTTTTTCTAATTTTATACATAGTTTGGCGCAGTATGTCTTCTTTGTACTTTGTGCCATTAAAACCCAACCAACCAACCTACGTTGTTCAACGAACAATATTATATTGGCGATCTGCAACATAGTATATATATATATTTATATATATATATTGAGATCATTCTCGTATGAATGAGACAATGTGTTTAATTTCACGAATAAATATGTTTATTATTTTCTAGGCAGAGAGTCAAATTTCAAACAATTTTTTAGAATTACATTTAAGATGTATGCACATTTCACAATTTTCTTTTTATACATTTCGTATTATAAGCATGATTTTTCTTATGAATTGTTTTGTTGTTCAGTAATCTTTTTCTCAAAAATTGTAACACATTTTAAAATTAAGTTTGAAATCAAAAGGTTAAGATTTTAAGGAAAATATATATATTACTTAGTAAATATAAGACGAAAAACCCCCCAGGCCAGCCATTGTTATTGTATAAAAAAAGTTTAAAATGCATTGTCCTCATAAGAGGGGGAAATGCACAACTCCGAACCATAGGTTTCAGACTCACAGCCTGAGATTTTGCCAAGGTGATGTGTTATATTCATAACTGTATTCTGCAAAGATTAATATAAAAGTATTTAAACAGTTTAAAGGTAGTTATATATGTGTTCTATGTTAATTAAATGTATAAACTGCATAATTCAAATCTCAGAGGTGTGATTCCCCCTTACCTATGGGAAAGAAAAGGAAAAAATTCTTTACTTACAAGTCAAAAATCCAAAAAGAACCACACAAAGCAAACGTGTTGCACATCAAAAGAAAAGAGTTAAAATGTAGTTCCAAAATCCCGTAAGTCATGGTCCATCTTCTGTCCAATCCGCGTGTAGTGTATCTGGCCATTCTTCAGCCAAATGCACTTCCCTGAGGTTCTGATCTATATCGAGAGCACTCTGTGGGCTTTGGTACAAGTGCGTCATTTATCAAGAGATTACTACAACTCATAAACTAGTGAAAGTGCAAAGGAAGGATTAATATATTGATGATTTAAAAGATAGATTACATAAAGAAAACTTAAATATTTTAAAACACAGAACTTTGTTTCCATATGGACTTAATACTTGCCTGAACAATATAGAACTTAAAAATATTGATAACTTTTATGCCTGTTTCTTACTTTTTTCAGATAGAAAGATTATAAATAGGGGGAAGAGAGGTTCAAAATGCTTTTCTAAACAATTTAATGATATAATTCCAAATATCTAGATTGATACTATGCATAATAAATTTATCAAAGATAACAATGTTATATATGTTAAAAATGAACTATTCAAACTTAAAGGAGTACCATCAAGAGAACACTTATACACTATGATAATTTTAAATTTTTAAATGAAAAATTTGCTGCTTTACTTAAAGATCTTTTATATTTTAAACTAAAAAATATCAATACTAACTACAATAATGAATATCTTGTTATAAATTTTTTACAAAAAAGCTTTAATAATCTCAATATCCATTATATGTTACAAAAAACTAAAGATGTTTTCCCTATAAAAAATTGTAATATTATTCCTACTTTTAAATGCAATAAAACCTTGGGCAGTTTACTTTTTAATTATAAAAAAGTTCTTTCAGATGGCAATAATTTAAAATGCTTTTGCGATGAATTTAAAAACACTGAATTTTTTGATTCAAATTTTAATCATGTAATCACAGGCAATCTAAATATCATTAAACATTGTAAATTGAGAAATATTATGAGTTTAGGAAGTAAACACAGAGTCAATACTACTTTGAAAATAGCCTTTTTAGAAAAATCTTTTAATGCAAATTTAAACAACTTTGTTTTAAAATTAAGCTACAAATACAATATTCCCCCACAAGCCTTCAGTGAATGGAAATGTCTGTTAATTAATCTTTTTAAATCAGATTTTCTATATAGTTATGCTAATACAAAAACAGATGATTATGTGGTATTTAATAAAAATTTTCTTAACATTATAAAAGATTACAAGAATAAGTTTGTTTTTTGTCCTGTTGACAAAGCCTCCAATAACTTTGCCATCATTTGTAAACTTTTATATTTTAACACAGTGCATAATGAACTTAATAATAGTAATGACAATGTAAAAGTAAATAAGTCTTTCAACTATTCTAAAAAAGTTCTCTGCTTTTTCCAAAAAAATCAATTTCAACATAAATAAACACAATCAACTTGCTAATTTATATGCTTTCAGTGGCGGTCCGTGGTCAAAACTGTTAGTGCAGCCGGAAGCATATGAGCCTCCCCCCCCCCTCCTCCGGACAGGAATGGAAAATCTTTGTTATTGAATTCGAAAGCTGGCGGATTAAGCCCTCGCTGAGGAAAAAAAAAAGAAATTACATAAAAAATGTAAGAGATCCTATTTTACTTTTCCATAAAATGGACATAAATTTCAACCAGCCGCTCTTATCCTCAAAATTGCATTAATCCGTGTCTGATTCGAAGTTTCCTTAGAATTTTCTTTTGTAACGATAACTTGAGAAGAAAAGAAAACGTACTTATTTTTTATAAGTCAAATCAATCCTCCTCTCTTTTAAACTTGCGAATCGGTCAGTGATGCCCTCATAAAAAGGCGTTGTTTTAATTTAGATATCAATAATTTTAAAAGCTCTTTAAAATTTCCTATGTTTAAAGAATTTTTTCGCTCGCCATGTCCTCTAAATGCCAGTTCTTGCTTACTTAAAAACAATACTGCTTTGATGGGTAATTGTCCATTCATAAGCGTCTATTCAGGTTTACCTTCTTGATAAATTCAGCAATATAAAGTCGAGAGTTTGCCGAACAAATATTCTCCTTACTCCCTCCCTCACTTCTCGAACCAATCAGAGAGTCGAAATCACAGGTGCTGCCGACCTTTCAAAATCTTGAATGAGCTGAGTCTTAGCTGCGTACCCCCATTATAGCCTATGCCGGAGGAAATGCTTACGTAACCGTTGTCATGGCAACGGTGCTGCCAATTTTCTTATCAGCGCTCTGGGCTGAACCAAAGATTTCCCCAATTGAATTGCGGGAAGATTAAAGTGCTTTTTTTCTGAATGAGCGATCTGGCCACAATACGGTTTTTTTTTTAGTTTTTTTTGGAGATTTTATTAATTTACCATAGGAATTCCATAATTCTAATCTGAATTTAGGAAAATTAGTAGAATAAATTATTTTAAAGTATGTGCTGATGATTTCAAGTGCAGCCCGGCTGTACTTGCTGTAACCCACGAGCCGCCACTGTATGCTTTACCAAAATTTCACAAAAATCCTATTACTTTTAGATACATTTGCAACACAAGAGGTTCTTTAGGTTACACTATTAATAATATTTACAAAAAACTTTATGTAAAATTTATAATTTCCTAGATTCTAACTTTTCTATTTTGCACTGGTTTTTGGTCCATTAAAAATAGTTATTCTCTTTTACATTGGTTAAAAAATATGAAAATTTTTATGTTACAGGTTTTTGATTTCGAAAATCTATTTACCAGCATTCGAATTGATGATTTATATAGAACTTTAATAAATGTTTTTGATCATTTTAACATTGAGCATGAATTAAATATTAATAGAGAATTTTTCGTTACTATTTCTAATTTTTTTTCTTTACAATAATTTCAAAATATTTAATTCAGTCATTTACCGTCAAACTAAAGGAATAGGTATGGGCACAAATTACTCCAGTACTGCTGCTAATCTTTTTTTATTTTTCTATGAATATAATTTTTTCTGCAACAATCCACTAAATTTTGCTGTGTTCCGCTACATTGACGACATTCTTGTCGTCAATGGAGACTTTAATGATATTAAGCATTTAATCTACCCCAGCACACTTAACCTCAAGCCAGCTTACTCTAATTCTAATTCTGTTACTTTTTTAGATTTAAATTTAAATTTATTCAACAATATTTTACACATAAACATTTTTGATAAAAGAAAAATTTCAATTTTGAGGCTGTATCTTTGCCTCATTGGTCATCAAATATTCATAAAAAAGTCTTTGCTAACATTTTGATCAACCAACTTATTAGATACTTTCGCTTATGCAGTAATAAACAACTTTTAAATTATAACATATTTATATGCAGCTAAATTATTTTATACAAACAATTTCCCACTTAATTTTATCAATTTCTATTTAAAAAGTTTTGATAATAGCCTGAATCCCTGGTATTAATCCTTCCTTTGCACTTTCACTAGTTTATGCGTTGTAGTAATCTCTTGATAAATGACGCACTTGTACCAAAGCCCACAGAGTGCTCTCGATATAGATCAGAACCTCAGGGAAGTGCATTTGGCTGAACCTCAGGGAAGTGCATTTGGCTGAAGAATGGCAACAGATACACTACACGCGGATTGGACAGAAGATGGACCAGGACTTACGGGATTTTGGAACTACATTTTAACTTGTTTCTTTTGATGTGCAACACGTTTGCTTTGTGTGGTTTTTTTGGATTTTTGACTTGTAAGTAAAGAATTTTTTTCCTTTTCTTTCCCATAGGAAAGGGGGAATCACACCTCTGAGATTTGAATTATGCAGTTTATACATTTAATTAACATAGAACACATATATAACTACCTTTAAACTGTTTAAATACTTTTATATTAATCTTTGCAGAATACAGCTATGATATAACACATTACCTTGGCAAAATCTCAGGCTGTGAGTCTGAAACCTATGGTTCGGAGTTGTGCATTTCCCCCTCTGACGAGGACAATGCATTTTAAACTTTTTTTATACAATAACAATGGCTGGTCTGGGGAGGTCTTTCGTCTTATATTTACTATAATATTAAACACGTGTTTTCTTTTAAGCAGCTTCAATAAGCGCTATGTAACATGTGGAAGAACCACTAATTTTTGTTTGCTTTTACATGGAATTCAACTATGTATATATATATATATATATATATACACACCTATTAACATTTTGCCACTTTGCTGAATTTTTTCCAGAATACAGCTTTTGTATTCTTCTTTGGACAAAAATTTCGAACTCAGCTGAATTTTCCACGAATATCCTGCTAATATAAAATATCCAGGCACATACATTAAAATATTTTTTAACAAGGTCTTATTTTACAGTGCAAATAAAAAACGTATATTGCTGTTATTGCAAACGGTTACTGGTTGGTTGTGTTTATTGGCACAAGGTCCAAAAAGGACATACTGCGCCAGACTATGTATATAAAGTGTAAAAAAGATGTTGTCAGGTAAAAGGATCTTGCATTAAACTAGAAAAGCTAAACTCTATGAAGTCTAAAAATGATAAAAACAAACTGTAGACAGGTAAATAGTCTATAAAAATAACACAAGGACATCTGGATGGGGGCTCCCATCCACATACCAGTCACGCAAAGATGGACACTTCACATTGTATAAAAGTATTGGTACGTCGG
Organism: Cheiracanthium punctorium; assembly: GCA_038373885.1. NCBI lineage: Eukaryota > Metazoa > Arthropoda > Arachnida > Araneae > Cheiracanthiidae > Cheiracanthium > Cheiracanthium punctorium. The sequence continues at coordinate 13,341 of JAWZYV010019519.1, forward strand.
AGAAAAGCGAACAAATTACGGTGCGGGGTTTCACCCAAATTCTCGCCAAGTGGTGAGAGCTGGGCAGATCGAATGAAGTTTGTTCCCTGTTTCACTATGCCATTTATCATTCCAAATTCTTTTAATTATACAAGAGATACTAGCCTTAATGTCATTGTAAGGTAGATTGCCGGTTTATGGGACGGTAGCATGCTTGGCTAGTGTGTCGGCTTTCTCATTGCCAGTGATCCCACTATTAGAGATGAGACGGGCTCAGCCCGAGCCCGAAAGCCCGAGCCCGAGCCCGGGCCCGAACCGGGCTCGGGCTCTGTAATTCACAACTGCGTTCGGGCTCGGGCGGGCTCGGGCTCGTGAAAAATTTCTTCTTTATTGAACATACTCCTTGAAACAGATTTTAAAAAGTCATTCATGAGGAATATAAAAGTACTTATAAAAAAATAGGGGCACCACGGCGCACCAGCGGATTCAGGGGAGGGGCTACGGGGCTTCAGCCTCCCCCCCAAAAAAGGGGTTGCTAAAGGGTAACATTCTGCTTCATTATGCACTTTGAATATGTTAAGTGATCTTTTTTAATCACTTAGCCCCTCCCAAAAGTTTTTACATTGGTTAAGACTAAAATTTTGCTTTATTGCATATTTTGTTTGGGTGAAATAAGCCTTTTTCAAACTTTAGCCCCTCCCAAAAGAGAATTTCTGGATCCGCCACTGTGCACGGGCGCCTAGAAGGTGCGTGAAGCTCTTTGGGTATTTCAGAACGGCGGCTTATATTACTTAGTTAGTCATGAGATCCGACATTATTTGATGAACATGGATATAAAGAATTAAAAAGTGCATTGAGAGTTTGCAACTATATTTGTCTTTAATTTGCATAAACGGCAAAATTTATTGTATGCTATCAATGAAGTAATTGAATTTTTTTTTCTTTAGCTGAAATTTCGGGCTCGGGCGGGCTCGGGCTCCGGTTTAAATAATATTGCTCGGGCTCGGGCGGGCTCGGATTAAAAGTCCTCGGGCTCGGGCGGGCTCGGGCTTCAAAAAATGAGCCCGAACTCATCTCTACCCACTATGACTGGGTACCCAAAAGAGGAAAATGCTGTACCCACGGTTTACAAGTTGTTCAAAGGTATGCAAGACTTTGATCATATAGCTATGTGTTACAGCACCAGATTTCAAATTCTCTAATACACTAAGAGAGTCCGAGTAGATGATATATCTTTTTTTTACTCATTCTAGAAATGTAGAGAAGGCTTTCATAGATGGCCAGGAGTTCAGCTGAAAAATAGAGCAAAATAGGGGGAGAGTATAGCTGCAAGCATGATTACGGATTACAAAGGCGAAACCGACATGATTATTGGTTTTTGAGCCATCGGTATATAGGCTGTCATAGTTTTCATATTTGTTTTTGTGATCTAGAAATAACTGTTGATATGCTTTGGGGTCAGTGTTTGGTTTAGGAAAGCCTTCAAAAGGTTGTAGATAAGAGATCTGCAACACAGTCCATGGTGGTATTTTATGAAAAAAGCATGTGGATACATGCACATCCTCCAGTTGTGTACCGACGAGACGCCTACTAATCCTTAGTCCAAAAGGAGGAGTACAGGAAGGACGGTTGTCATAAAGGCGGTCCAGATGGGTGTCTAATGAATTTAAGGGATGTGAGGGATAAGAATGGATGCAAAAATATGTATTTAGGTTGGTTGGTTGGTTTGTGTTTAATGGCACAAGGTCCAAAAAGGACATACTGCGCCAGACAATGAGTTAAAACCATAAATGATGTATTCAGGTAAAAGGTGTCACGAAACTTAGTAAAAGCTAAAATGTAAAGACTAAATGGTGAAAAGTAAAATAAAGTAAATAAGTCGATAGTGTTGAAGGTAGATAAAAAGTGTTAATGGAGGATAAAAGTTGAAACAAAGGCATCTGGATGGGGCCTCCCATCCAGATACCAGTCACACAAAATTGGACACTTCACATTGAATAAAAGAATTTGCTACGTCTAAGAAATGCAAACAAATTTCGATGAGGGGTTTCACCCAAAATATCGTCCAGATTGGGATGAGAACAGTTAAAAAGTATTTCGTAAAAACTATTAAAAGCAGTGCAAGAGGTTAAAATATGGCAAATGGTGAGTTGTGTGCCACAATAAAGACACTCAGGAGGAGGTTCACCTAACAATAGGTGTTTACGAGTTAGTCTGGTGTGACCAATCCGCAAACGTGTGAGAATAACATCCTGTTTGCGATAAGGTAAAGTGGACCATTGGGTAAGAGACGGGTGTATGCTGTGAAGTTTGTTGTCAATTTGGCTGTTCCAGTCGTTCATCCAGCAATTTTTTATCACATAAGAGGCAACAGCTCTTATGTCATTCTGGGGAAGTGGACCTGGGTAAGGAAGGATTGCACCTTTGGCCAATGAGTCTGCTTTCTCATTGCCAGGAATTCCGACGTGACTGGGAATCCAGCAGAAGAGAATTTGGAAACCTCGATTTGTCAGCTGTGCATGCAGCTGTAGGACTTTGACAACATAGCTATGGGTCACAGAACCAGATTAAAGGTTTTCTAGGACACTTTGTGAATCTGAATATAGGATGTAATGTTTTTTTTTCTTTCTGCTGATATAGGAAAGGCATTCATAAATGGCTAGGAGTTCAGCCGTAAAAATAGAACAGAACTGGGGAAGACTATAACTGCAGCTGTGAGTCTGGTCAGTGTATGCAAACCCTACATGATTGGCAGACTTGGAGCCGTCAGTATAAATGTCCTCATAATTTTTGTAAGTGTCCTTGTGTTGATGAAACAACTGTTGATAAATGTGTGTGTCCGTGTTGTCTTTTTTGTATCCTTTAAAGGGTTGCAAATAAGAAATTTGTGATGCGGTCCAAGGTGGTATCTCAAAAGGGAAACAATACAAGACATCAACCTCATTAAGCTGAGTGCCAGAGATGCTCCGGCGAACCCTGAGTCCAGGAGGGGGAGTACATGAAGTTCGATTCTGGTAAAAACAATCCAGATGGTGATCTAAAAAGGAATTCCGGAGAGGGTGGGAGGAATGAGAAACGATACGATAATATGTATTAATGGAAAGTCGATGACGGGTGTGAGTGAGCGATGGTTCATGACAGGTTATATATAAACTCTGTATAGGGGAGGTCCTAAAAGCACCGGAACAAATACGTAGTGCAGTGTGATGCACAGTGTCAAGTTTCTTTAAAACAGACCTGCATGCAGACCCATAAACAGAGCAGGCATAGTCCATTTTCGTGCGAATGACAGCTCGATAGATCCTTAACCCTTTGAAGCAGATTTCTCATTAAACATAATTTTTGTACTTCTTTCACTATTTTATGTTATTTTAGGTCTAAATAAGTAAAAAATGTTACATTTAAATTTTTAATTAATTATGGTTTTAAAATATAGCACGGGACACGGGTGTCCCTTTCTGCGTTAAAGGTAAAATCTTCATGGGACATGGGTGTCCCAATCTGCGTCAAGAAAGAAGAGGAAAATTAAGGAAATGTTATATTTTCTAACTTTTAAGACAAAATAAGTGACATAAATAATTTTAATACATACCGTTTATTTTTCATGATATTCTTTGAAACAATTACGATTATTTGTCAGACATAAATGCATGTTACAATGTGTGCAAATTATGTTCGTTCGATTTTCCAGTTTTTTTTCTGAACAGTTCTTGCATCTCTTCCTTGTCTCTGATGTGTCTGGTAAGTGTCTCTTTGGACTGTCATCTTTTGCACAAATTTGTGTTGCACGATGCCTGTTTAAAAATGAATGTATAGGGTGCTTCCTGCTGGAATAATCCCCTATAAGAGAAACTGCAATTTTTCTCCTAAAGGTGATACTCTTCACTTTTGAAGACGGATTCAGTTTTTGAAAGACGACGTAAGCATTATTTACTGCTATGTCTAGTAAGTCGTGAAATGGGCGTAAATAATATTTAATTTTGGATCCTCTATCAATTCCATATGAACCTTTCTTCTGATCCATGATGTCAACACCACCCATGAAATTGTTATATTCTTGAATGACTGTTGGACAAGAAACCTTTTTCTTTTCTGCTGTACCCTTTTCTCTTCGCTCAACTGTGATTATGTTATCTGGCCTACTTATTGTAGTGAGGAGCAAGACAGATCTATTATCCATCCATTTCACGACGTATATTCCATCTGCCTGTCTACAATCAATTTCACCTCTCTTCATTTGTTTGTCTTTTTTCAAATCCACTGGTAAGTCTTTTCGATCACATCGAACGGTACCACAAGCGAATATTTTTTTCGCTTTGAGTAATATAAGCAATTCAGAACTAGTAAAAAAGTTGTCAAAATACAGGTTTGCACAAGTGCCTTCTAACTTTTCAGATAACTGAAGAACAACAGATGCACCAAGCCCATATTCAGTTTCCTTTTTCTTTCCAGTGTACATATCGAATTCATACAGATATCCGTTCTTTGATCCGCATCGGGCCCACATTTTGAATCCCCATCGAATTGGCTTATTTTTTACATACTGACGCATAATGTTGTGTTCCCGGAATTTAATCATATGCTCATCAATAGACATACACTCTTCCGGCTCAACTGCATCCTGAAAAGCCTTATTGAAATGCTCAATTATTGGGCGAATTTTGAAAGCTCTATCACGATTTGCGTTATCTACCGGAGTATTTTTTTCATTATCATTGAAATGCAAATATCTTCTTATAGCAGCAAACCTTTCGTATGTCATTGTTCTTGCAATCAAAGGAACACTTAAATCTTCATCTGTGGACCAATAGTCTCTGAAAGTAGGAAGAATATGATATCCCATGATATAACATATTCCTAGATATGCATATATCTCCGGTGATGATGTTTCAAACAATTCACCTTTTTGTTGAGCATACAAATTTGTCTGAGGAACAATTATGTTTTCAACTAAATATTTTATGTTAGAAACTTGAGAAAATATATCCATTTCTGATGAGTTATCGGAAAGCGATTGTAATTTTACTTTACCCCATTCTACTTCAATATCAGCTTGCGGTAAAACATTGGGACCTATTTTATTTGACCAAACAACCTTACATTTTTCTTTCTTCATTTTCTTACTATTAACTTTTTCGATGTTTGCTTTCCTTTTCTTATTTTTGGAAAGTTCTACATATTTCTCATTTTCTGGTATCATATCAATTTCTTCATTTTCAGTTTCTCTTTTCACTTTTGCTCCATCAATAATTACAAGAGATTTTTCATTCTTCCCATTATCTAGATCTTGTATATCGTCTTCTAAAAATTGTACATCTTCTTTGTCTAATTCCTCGCACTCACTGTCACTGCTTTCAGCAAATAATATTGCATTTATTTGCTCTTGTGTTAATTCAAAATGCCTTGATCGACGATTTCTATTACATGCCATTTCACAGTCAAAAAAATTGTTGCGAACAGAATTTTTACCGACCCTAAGAAACAGCACATACCATCTCAAATGAAAATCTCAAACTACGAATATCCTTCAAATTTCCAACTAATCTCTTGTGTAGTACATGTGTGCAATAGATAACATATTTGTAATTATCCAGCTAAGAGATAAGACGACATTCTTGGGAATATTCTCTCATGCTCAAATAATGGGTGTTCAAACAGGGCGGGGTTGAGGGTTGAGGGAGCTTGACGCAGAAAGGGACATATGTGTCCCTTGAGATATTTTACTCAACAGCTCACTTAGGGATGAACATATTTACAAATTGAACTTATCTGCATTTACTGAGATGTAACAGAAGTAATAATTCATTGTTAATTTTTTTTACTTATCAATATTGAATTGTAGAATTTTTTTTTAAATTGGTCAATAAAATTTTTTTAAACTACTATTTTTGAACGACTTTAAGTTTTGTAAAATTTTACTCCAATAATTTCACAGATTTTTTATAATAACTATTGGACTCTCTTTCATATAAAAAAATATCATATAATAATAATATTTGTAATAAGAGCGCTAAAAAATACATAAGCAAAAGGGACACCGGTGTCCCATCGTGCGTCAAAGGGTTAAAAGGTAGTCCCCGGTCTGCCCCCCAAGAAGTGTTGGATAGTACCTTTAAGATATTAAGATTTTGTTTCGCATTTGCTACGGGTGTATGCAACATGTTTAGCAAACGTTAGTTTCTTGTCAAAAAATATGCCAAGATTGGTATTAGTCTGTAACATTATATTTTGTGTTGATCCAGATAAAGTTCAGGATCCGATGGATCCCACGTCTCCTGCAAAAGTGTGTAGTGACTGTCTTTTCGGTGGATACATTAAAGCCATTTACTGTTACACCCACTTTAAAACATTGGTTTATTGTGTTTTGCCAATTGCCGCTCTATGAAGCGCAAATCCTTTCCCTGACAGGAGATCTGAAGGTCATACTACATACAAACTATCATCAACAGTTCGAGAGAGTTGGTTGAGGATGTCATTAAATTTTATGGAAAATAATGGTAACACTAAGAACGGATCCCTGGGGTACACCTTCTTCTTGTACAAAGTTTTCCGATATGGTGTTCGTGTACCCGTACCTTGAAATTCCGAACGGAAAGGAAAGTTCTTAATAAAGATTGGTAGGTGTACCGCGAAACCTAAAATTATGAAGATCCCTGAGAATGCCGTACCTCCACGTCCGGTCATATGCCTTCTCTATATCGAAAAATATAGAGACTAGATGATTTTCCGTAAGAAGGCCTTACGTATCTGGGTCTCCCAAGGATATAATATTATCAATTGTGGATATGCCTTTTCGGGAACCGCTCTGGAAAGGGTGTATGATGGCCCTACAGTTTCTAAAATATAAACCAGGGCGAGCATTGATTACTTTTATCTATGAGTTCACAACAAGCCACCAAGTAAGGACTATACAGGGGACAGATAGTTTTGGGGGTGACCCTTGGAATCTTTACCAGGTTTTAGGGAAGGGAATAACTACATGCATTTCTCTATCTATCAGAGAAGGAAAAGTGTGGTTCCCTGCCAGATTCTTTAGTCTATACTAACTCGTAAAAGGGTTTAGTCAAAGAGTACATGGGACTCAGATTGTTTACTCAGGCATCACATACAAGGCGCATGCCATACAGCGGCCAGGAGTATGTATTACGAGGTTTGTTCTTAAGCATGTGATAAAGTTCATTGATGCTAATTGTGAATTATTATATGGAGAAGTGGGGTTGAGAGTTTAAAATCTTAAAGTAAATGTGTCATGGTCGGATTGGGGGGGTTGATCAATATAGGAGAGGGAGGATAGAAACTATTTGTAATAAGAAGGACGATGAAGCAATGATGGTGAGAGCAAGGGTTTCGTTCCAATGGTATTACCCTATTTCTTTTATATCTGACAATGAACGTATCGAGTTATTTAGACATAAAAAAGGGCAGGAGTAGACATGCATGGTTCTAGTATGATAGAGTTTCACCCATTGGCACTTTTGGTTTTCTTTGATCCAGGAGGCCATACCTGTACTGGTTGTGACGCGGTAAGATGAATGCTAGGAATGGTACGTACTTGATTCCACAGTATGGTCTGAGGTATGAGAAAAGACAATACTTTGCCTGATTCTGCCGAGCATAAGCTTTTTGCTTGTTTTTAAAACAGTGATGGGCAAACTAGACTAGTTCTGCGATGGCCCTGTCTCTTTATTGACGCACGATAAGGCGAAAACGAGAAAAATCCTTCCTTACATGGGTAAATTCATGAAATTTCATTTCGTTGGCATGTCGGAAATTCTAAGAGAAACAAAAAAAAAAGTCGTTAACTTCTAGAAATTAAATTGACGTCTTAATCTTAAAGAGTTTTGTGTCATGAGTACTTTCAACCTGATGCATTGGTGCACGTATAATGACTCAAAAAGACTATACTGTCGAATGTCAATCACAGATTCCATCAAATACAAGTGGAAATGCTTAAAGGTTTGTCAGAGAACTCCTGGCTTTCAAAATGGCAATATATTTCTAACAACATTACCACTGTTTGTTAGGCTCAAGTTTGTAGCATTAAATACCCAAGACAAACTTACATGTAAATGGAGGCAGCACCATTTTATTTTATTTCCGCAAAATGATAAGAATATAAGGAAAAGAATTGGTCAATCATCGAACAAAAATTCGACTTCGAGATTTTGGTTGTATCCTAGTACCACCATCTTGAGGTGCTCTATCCTGGAATTCACTTAATGACTACTTAGTTCAAGAGTGTATGTTTTATAAAATACAACTGCGCGCGCCGGCTCGTCGATACATACAGGGATAGAAGTGGTAAAAATTTACCAACTAAAATCTATCAGTATCTGACTCTTGTGACAGAAACAGAATGTCAATCATATTGATGTTGAAAGAAAGTTCAAAGTAATCCTCCTCTTGTATGAAAATCGTCTCTAGCGGGATATATTAACGCAAATATTAGAATTACCTTTTTCGTTATTAGTATGCTTGTAAAGACAAATCGTTGAAAAAAGGCTACAATCACTTTCTTAATGTTCATTGAAATAACTAAATTGCCAACAGTGCGTCACAGATTGGCGAATTTATTCCATAGCTACTATATACTTAGTACAAATCTTCAATAATGGCACTGACCTATTACGTTATACACTTATATCTACTAGTCTAAAACTCTGATCTTCAGCTTCTCGGAACCATACAATATCGAAGGCTCACTACCTTTTATCTAAGTCAAACAGCCTATGATTTAATTTGGCCTCAATGGGAGTCTTTTTGATTCTGTGGGCGATCTCTTTGCAATTATACGCATTAGGCATAAATAATAATCATTTCATTCACACATAATGGTTGCCATTAAGGAAACTCCTCCCATATATATTTCAATTTATACCATACTTTTGATAAGATATGCGGCTGTATTTCAGCAGCCCGTCTAACGAATCGCATTCTCATCTTACTGTGGGTGACGAATAAATATACCAAGGGGTGCCGAAGTTTCTAAATCATCCAATAGAACGAGGATATCGTTTTCATATCTCACACATAGTCCTGTCTCTCTGATCAATAACCTATCTAAACTGTGTAACTCATCTTTAGTACGGAGCTACTATATTAAATCCCATTCGTCTTAAATTGTGTACAGGGCGTTAGAGTTGCGACAGAGGTTTACATACATTTCACACATTTTATTAAATTTATGACGCGTCACTGTTTTGACGTGGCCGTAAAAGGATAACCAACCGGCAGATTAAATGCTTCGTACCGGAGTTACTTTTCGAGATATTCTCGGCATAATTGATTTGATTCGCATACGGACATATCATAAAACTTGTGCGAGCATTATCCTTTATGGTCGGAATGTCATTCAACGAGTTAACATAAAACTATAACTCTGCCAGAACCTTTGCATGCGCGTATGTTAAGATGTCAAACGCCAAACTGGCAGCTAATAATTAAATGTCCTAAAAATAAAAATAGAGTAAATGGGGATGTGCTGAAACTCTGCGGTTTAATATATTCGCGCTTATGAAACGTAGACTCTATCGGTAACACACTTTCTAAAATGCTAACATTTTCGAGCGCTCTGTGAAACGTACATTTTCAATTTTTAAAATACATCAAGCTATGCCGGATTAGAAATCTCCACATAGTCATGAATAATTATATAATGAATCGTGAATTTCTTAGTTTTATGATTCTCACAGTAAAATGTTAATCAAAATATCGTCTCATCCTGTGTTGAAATATAGAGCTGTGAAACTAAATGTGAGTTAAAATTAAATGGCGTAATTTTTGAGGTATCTTAATTATTAAGAGCATCTTGACGTCATTCAAAGATACCACGACTTGCGAATATGAAATTACTAGCATATAGTCCTATTTCAAAATCATACGATTTGGTTCGACAAAACAGATACCTAGTTATTTTTTCTAATTCCTTATCTAACTGCGTGGCAACAAGCCGAACATAGAATTCTCGTTGTGCCGTGATCAGCAATGATACATGCGATGGCGTAATGAATCCAGCGTTGAATGCTATCTAAAATTCTAACATATCATAACCATTAGGAGACTGCATGTAAAATTGCGTATGAGAAACATCACATGCTACACTTTAGATAATTTTACTTTCAGTTTTTATTTATGCATTTAACATAGTTAGGTGAGATGTGTAAATAAATGAGAGTTGACATATTTGTCAAAATATCTTATTAAAAGTTTATGACGAGGATAGAATTCAACGCTGCGACAGTTTGTAATCAATTCACTTATAACGACAAAGAAACAATTCGAGCTGAATAGCATATGTTTATGTAAATAAAACTCTTCCGTAAAAAATCGTAAATCAGTCGTATAAGTCATTCAGTGACAACAATACTGTATTTTGCCGCGATGAAAATTTTCATCCGTCTAAAATAGTACCGATGATGACAAAACTGCAGTTCTTAAGCTGACAGAATGAGCAGTAAAGAGTTCTCTCAGATCGCTTATTACGAATTATGTGAGACAAATAATGTCCAAAAAATAATTGTTCGCATACTCTAACATTCTAAATTTAAAAAAATATAGCGTCGAATTTTGCCAACAAAAGATCGCTTCGATGGTGACAGAACTTAACTAATATTTAATCAATTTCGCCTCGAATACCAAATTTGGTGGTTTCTAGGTGTAGAAAACCGTCATTTCCGTAAACCTTTTCGCTGACAGACACCGACACTTTTACACTGAACGAACATACACACGCTAACTTTACACAAACCTAATCACACAGACCCCTTTCGAGTAATTAGTATATAAGAATCAATGAGGGTTCAAGAAAGCTGGAAGTTTACATCTGGTGGTGGGAAAAAACCACATTTGCCCGAAATATAGGTCCATGCCCTCTTTCTGAGCTTCTTGCTTTATTTCTATGGCGAGGGTGTCTAATAATATGGTTTACCATCACCACGGTTTTTTTACAGTTTTACAACGCAGTGAAGGCATGTCTGCCACGCGTCTTCGGATACTTGCATCTCTGCTTTTAATGGATAACAGAGGGGGATTTTATTGACAGAGCCTAATCAATAGTACCGCTGATAAGATCCGTAGAGGATAGTAGAAGAGTGAGGTGAAGGTTTGCCCGAATCTGCTTTATCATTCAAATAACGGGAGATGGTAAAATTTGGATTGAGCGAACTCTATCACTAGGGTGAGAGAGGAGAAAGGAAGAATGCATATCACATTATTGTTTAGCTCGCTGAGGAGATCAATTAGATAACATCAGTATATGAGGATTGCCATTCTGTGTGAAGGATGAAACACATTGCTAGATGTATCTCTATGTAAGTTTGTTTATAGTAAGGGTAATATGAAAATAGTAATTGCTCCTGTCCCTTATTATTCCACAAATGGCACGATAGTGAGGAAAAATCATGTTGTGAGTAGATTTTTACCTATTTCTGTTGGACACGTTCTCGATTGTCTAGTTTTTACATTAACCACGCTTGTCCACAAACCCAAGGAACTATGACACGATCTGAAGCATTCACTTCACAGAGAGGGATAACAGGCGTGGCGCGTGGGAACAGTTTGCAGAAAGGTTACTTCGAGTAATAATTACGGTACATCTTGGATTTCATTTGGAGCGTAGGTATACCTGCTTTGAGCAATATTGTAAGTGACTGCGTGATTTCTTGAGGTGCTACTACGAGCAGCAATGTACTTGTAGATCGAATTGTAGCTGATGATTAAGTGATTGCACTTGGGGGCAGTAAGCATTGTTATTAACTGTAGGGAACCGACTATCCACCTGAATGTGACCATCTGTACGAGTTCTATACCCTCAATCTTGTTCGGAGTGATGCGAGCTTGACATGCGATTCTCAGGGAATTTTTTATAGTACTTTTATGGTTGGATTTGATAAATGAGTATATCGCTGTAAAGACCAAGATATGCGTGGAACTCAGTGACTAAAAAAGCAGCTATATTTTGAGACTCACAAGCTTTATTGTTGAGAAAACCGTGGCAAAGTTCCGAATGTAGAGCAACAATGCCTATATATTACGGTGCTGATTTATTGGCATTGTGCATCTTCTTATTGTAATCCTGCAAGGAGATATCATGGAGGTTTTAGATTTCTTCTTGCTCCATTGGATTCTCAATGCACAACCACTAATCGTGATGTCGGAATTCTGATGAGGTCAGTATAATAAAGTCGAGTCATCAGTATGTGTAGGAAATTGTGGAGGCAGGCTACTTTTGCAAGCTAACATTTATTGTATTTATATAAGGACGGCTGGTTTTTTACCTGAGAGCAGTTGAATGGCCCCTGCACGACAAACTTAGGGTAGGCGATACCTATGCTGATATGCTATTTATTTTCTTTCTTATTCTTCGGAGGATTTCACTTCTGTGGATAAATGTCTTGCATTAGATTTCTTTTGTTTGGGTGCATTGTTTTGTTTTACATGACAGGAGGTATTTGGATAAGGGGAAGTATTTGACTTCGGTGATCAGACTCTGGAGATAGAAGGCATGCACTGATTTGGTAGAACGAAATATTTTAGCTGCGCAATTCAGCAGAGGTATAAGTTATGCCTAGATTTCTGTGTGCGAGCTCTATTATCCTACGAGCTGTCGGGGTTACGTTAAAGTCTTTGTCATGATGGACAACGTATTGACTAATATTCATTTTTTCACCGTGAGGACCCACTTTGGTCATGATTTTAGAAATTCGGGGGTGTCTGTTACACAATTACAAAATAATTTGGGCTGGGTCAACTTGGCAGTTATAGTCAAAGCTGTTCTGTGGCCGGAGATTCAACATGAAAAAGGCAATGGGACTACATGCATGCTGGGAGGAAACTCGTTTAGGCCCTCATGGCATAAGGAGGTTTTAGTATAGGCCTGTAACTTTTGACATACTCGGACGTAGCGAACGGACTTGGAATTCTGAAGCTACGGTCATGAGACACTAACAGGGCATAATATAATGAGGCCGGATCTTTTAGTATGGAGTACTCTAGGACATGTGTATGGAGTGAACCTGGGAAAGTTAAGTACTATGTGTTTTGAGTTGTAATGCTCTGTTTGAGCTATTGACGACTGAATATAGATCTTCGATCACGGTACCGCGTCAGTAATACGTTTCGTCTCTCATATATTTTCCTCGATGATTCTCAGGTCCATTTTTAGCAATCGTAAAAGTCTCGACGTAGCACCATGATATGACATCCATCATGGGATAGTATTCTCAACGGATGTAATGGGGTGAACCACTGAAGTTGACAGTGATTATATTAGAGTACCAAAAGTCTCTGATTCTATTTTACATTATTTATTGGATGCTTCGTCTATTGTTTGAGTTACCAGTGTCTTATATACACCAGGAGGTCTTCTTTCAGATCAGCGATACTTTAATGTTTTTTCAGTGCTTTGTATTAACACTGTTTCATCACTACAATGGATGTGATACTTTTTGTGGATAAGGTTTGGTTGGTTGGTTGATGTTTAATGGCACAACTGGTACTCAAAAAGGGAACTACTGCTGCGCCATGACAAGTTTGTGTCAAAACTATTAAAATAAACATTAAGTAGTCTAAAATATATTAAAGAAACTTTTACAAGGCTTTTTATACAACGGTAAAACAATTCTTAGGAGGTGTGTTAAAACAAAGTAGTTAGCTACAAATCCATGAAAGAAGCATAAAAAACGACAACACTAAAGCGACATTGCGTAGAAAGTTACAAAAATAGTAGATAAAACAGAGATTCCGTCATTAGAGGATAACATTCCCACCAAGCCAGATATATGGCGTCAAGGCAGAAAACACATCACAATAGATGACGGAAATATAATGTGCACATTGATAGAAAAGTAAATGAGGTTTATAAATGTGGGGCTTATCACCCAACATGAATAATTCTCATCGATACATGAGGCTGGGATGAGGACACTTATGCAATCGCGATTGGTACTACATTTATTAAAAGCTATGCACTGCAGGTTTACAAAATCGTTGACGCGATCTGGTAAGATGAGATCTATGTGACAATGGTGATCACACTCTAGCAGCAGGTTCACCAGGGATGTAATGTGAGTTATATATGGGTGATTGCTCATGTAGTGACCAATGCGGTAGCAAACCCGAGCTCTGAAGTCAGAAATAACACATGGACAATAGTCGTATATAACACAGGGACATGACCAATACGACATGGAGGGGTAATGTCGATAGAATGCAGTTTGTCCCTCCACAGTTTCCTATATTCCGCATATTATTGTCCAACTGCTTTTTACTTATGACTCTAGTACGGATTGGCAAGTAACTAACTGGAACTCATTATGTCATGTCTTATCGAGATAGATAGCCACAGTGTAATATCCAACGTGACTTTCGTAGCTTGCCTGGCGTAACAACTATATCCCGCTGCTCACATAGTGTCAACCCCCCAACTACACACCCCAAGTCGCATGATGCCATTCATATTATTGCGACGCAATATGACATCGAGCTACTGAAACCAACAGTTAAGAGATATTATTATGTATTCCATACATTTGTCATGTTCTGCATACTTCTAATGTGAAGGAAAACTGCATGGTAAGACGAAGCAAAGTAGCACTCTTGCGGATGATATCAGGTGATATGTATTGGCGTGTCAGCTGGCAAATAGCTCGTGATTTCGCTTATGATTGTTCCTAGTACATACTTTGATTTGCGGGACCGTCAGGGGTAGATGTCATAAATCAGAGTTTTGTTTACATTCTATGAGATGTATTAAAAGGCTTTCATTGATTGGCCAGTAATTTCAGATATCAGTACTACACGGTAAAAATGGAGTACAGGAACGGTGGAGTCAGGAATCGAATATAAGCTGCAAGGAGGCATCTACTACTTATCGGACAGAAGCATAAGACCAACATAATGTGATCAAGTCATGTTATTGCGAGAATCCATCAAGTATAATAATTTCATTATACAATATTTTCTGCTAATAACTCCTGTCTTTTATGGCCTCGTAGTAACGAGAATCTGTTGCACTGATAATTTTGGGTCGGTCTCTCATCAACCTGTTTAAGATCAATAGCGCCATTAAAATGGTTGGCATGGTACTGTCGAGAGTTGCTTGAGTGATAGTCTAGTCTCTAACGGTCGGACGTATTCTCATCGAGAGGGGAGATTAATTAGGTCGTAGTATTAGGACTGTTAACAAATTTCTCTAGTCTTTCATGTTGGGTACCAACTAGACACCTGAGCGAGATCCTTTTAATGCCATCGGGATGGGGGGAGTGAGCATAGAAGGTCGATTTCCTCTAATTTAGGCGAGTGCAACAATATGTGAGTCCAAAAAATGGCGTGCCCGCAACCAGGGTGTGGGAGGATGAGTACAAGATTCAAAAATCAGGTGTTCATAGATTAACGTTAAGGTTAACGTTGATTCGGAGGGATGAAGATGTGATGCTCGTGACAAGTAGATAATAGAGACTTTTGTATGGGAGTGATTGTTTTAAACAGGCTATCCAGAACAGTAGAGCGTATGTGCGGGCATATTTAATGCACTGTGTCATTAGCTTTGTAGTTTAATGGGCTGTACTACTATATCAGAGAGATCCTCTATCACAGATTAGCGAGTCAGGCGCGTAATCCTATTATTGGTAGCGATCTAGTCGTGCAAGGCGAGTATATATTCTTCTGCTAAAAGGTACGTGTCACGCATCCGCTCTACCGCCCCAAGAAGAGGATTGGTTAACTCACCCATATTAGACGTATTTAGTGGTCCCTGTTCCGCACGATTTAGCTAAGACTGGAATAAAACAAGTGAGGAATATGAATTAGCAGAGTGGTCAATTTTTCTAAGTCTAAAATATACCCCTAAAAAAAAGAATTTAGTAGGAGTCTCTTGCATTCCTAATTTTTTGAGCTGCCCACATAGAGATCTCTACTTAAGTGATCTAGGATGGATCCCTCGTATAAGATACGACAAGAAAACGTTGCTTACTGACAGTCATATCACCGCAGCAAATGTTAAACGTCCGATAAATGTTGTGTAACAGGATGCTGTGAGGTCTAGTTACTTATGCAATTTAAAAGCAGCTAAATGGATATGAAAGCAAGACCGGTAATTGAAAGGAGAAAGTTGCCCATTTTAGGATAGCGATTGATGGTGTGTTGCTTGAGCTGCGCTCAATTGTAACGCATGTCCTTTCCTTGACAAGAAAATTTGAAGGTCATCGTACGTATAGGCTTCTGTGTAACAGATGGAGGTAGTTGATGTGAAATATTTAATGATTTTTATTGAAAAAGAGTGTAAACTACTTAAGTACAGTGCCGCTGAGGGACTCCCACTCTTGAACGTGAACTATTTGAGATTGAATGCCGTGTAATTGTACTCTAAATTTCGAAGTGAAAGGAAGGTTCGGGGAGATAAATATTTGGCGACTAGGTTTGGCACTCTCGATGAAGCTAGATTTAGTATGGAGGCGTCCCGTGAGGATTACCATATCTCAGGGTTCTTGAGTCGTAATGCCATTTTCTAGGTCAAAAAAATTCAGATATTAAGTGGTTCCAGCGGTACGTGTAAGGAAAGCCGTTACGAAGTTGGGCTTATCCAAATATATGTAATGTTTCTAGATTACTATCGATCTGTTCCTCCTGCTAGAACACCACTTTCGGTAGGGGTGTATATGCCCTCTGATTATCTCTCACACCACGTAAATCTATATGCGTGCATTGAGATCATGTTTCTTCGCTACAGTTTGCACAAAGCAACTAGTAAGGGCTAAGCGGTCTGTAGGGTTATTAGGTATTGGAAGTCGTCATTTTCCGGGTTTTGAAAGGGTATACTATGGTGCGTTTTCTCCAGGAGGAACGATAAGCGTACCTTTCTCGTAATTATCACAGATTCTATTTTAGAATTAACAGCCTTAAGTAGATTTTTGGCGCTAGGGATCATTCATGAGAAATGGTTTATAAACAAGTGACAGGAAACTTATGGTTTATTATGCATTTCATCTATTGTTGAATTCATGAGCAGAGATCGGGACACAAGAGGAGAAGTACTATACGAGATAACTGTCGCTGCAGTTGAATTCGATGAGTTCATGGATTGTAAAGCCAACTTCTTGTGGCAGGTAGCAGTCTCGACTGAAGCGTACAAGTTTTTTAAACAATTTAGCGTTTATATGCCGTTCAGATTGCAGCTCTAATGGGTATAAAAGGTATCTTTGAGTAAGAGCGTACTTCAAGAGGAACGAGAGCCAAAGTTTCAGTCGAGCTAGTCCACGATATGTTAATCTGTTAAAAGGTAAAAATTGCACAATTGTCTTTGGTCATACAGAGCTTATAAAATTTTCATTATAGCAGCATAAGGCTATGCGAGTATTAGTCTGGTTGTTGTAATACCTCTCCTTAAAGGTTTCCCTTTTTGTTTTGGTCCCATTTATTAGCTCCTCACTAAGAGCATATTTTGATCGTTTGTAAGTTGAAAGTTGCTGGAGACCATATTCGCATTAGTGTCCATTGATCGTGCCTTTTGGGATTGCCGGCTTCTTCTTCGTCGTTTCCATAGAGACCTTACGCCGCAGAAACATGTGCCTCTTGTTACGCTTTTTTATAAAGCGATAGAGATCTATAGTCTGTAGTGCGGATACGGCCGGCGAGACTCGGTTATCTTTCCCCAGTCGCTTTCCGTGCTTCCTGGCAAGCTTTTTCGCTTAGGAGTTGAGATGCCTCGTTCGCAGATATTTTCACTTCACGATGTTTTTTCATCTCTCTGCGACAAGCGCTTACGTACTCGCGAGTTTCAGTGGAACTACTATCGGTCTGACTGCCTTAATGACTGGTGGTAGTTATTTCTTTATCAACGACCATTCATGTAACAACTCAGTGACCTTACTATGATATCTCGCGGGGATAATTGTTGACTTAGTAGAAAATGTAAAGCCTGCCAGTCCGTCTTTATTCATGAATACGATATTTCAGGTATACTTTCTTTGAAGTTTGGTTTCGACTTCTTGTATACAAAAGTGAGAGAATGATCGGAAAATTGAGTCAACATGCTTATGAATCAATCTATCTCTAGATACCTGAGAAGTTATAGGCAGCGGGAGGCTATGAGGAGGTTATGGCAGCAGATGAGTCGTCTGCGCTCTATTGCCATTGAAAGTTTATTATGGTTTGGTTATGAAAGTAAGTGTTATTTCGGCCATTATTCATGCAGCAAAGGGAGAAGTCATGAGAAGTTGCTCTGACAATTGAAGCGCCTCTAGTGACGTTGGTGTCCATTCGCTACCCCAACAAGGGATCTATGAGAGTTTCATGTGAGCTACTCATGCACCCAACGATGATGAAAGGAAACTGTTACTGAGTTGAGCTGAATATTGAGACTATTGTGAGGGATGTTTGGCTCTATGGCTTCACTAGGTAGGAGGTATATACTAGCAGCAACGAGTTTGCATGAGTTGCTTTTAATTGACTACGAGTGCAACTGCCTTGGAGTACTTTTGTGTTAACGATTTTGTGACCATAGTGGTAAGAATGATAACTATAGTTAATTAATAGTGGCAGACTCCAGTGACCTCATGTCTCTACTAGGGTTTTCAATTAGAGAACTCATCATAGATCTCTACAATATTGGTTAGTCGAGAAAGAATGGAGTTATTAATAATCTAGGCTCTATTAGTATGTCTATTGGTTTTTATATTTATGAGAAAAGTGTCCCTGTAAGACTCCAAGAAGGCTAAGCTGCGTTATGAGCATAATTCAGGCCTTGAGGTCAAGCGTTTTATGTAGGCAAACCGCTGGCTTCCAAGACTTCAGCACAGCTAGCAGCCAGTTATACTATGGTATATAGTGTATCACGGATAGATTACTACGTCTGCTCGTCGAACCGACACCGTAGGCAAGAGAGGGTGCTAGGGCAGACGTCATCGAATCACAATGAGGAGAAACTGACTATTCCAAGAGATCAGTAAAGAGGTTCTCAAATATAGGATAGGAATCGTCTACTAGGTGCGGGTTCCGTGGAGAGAAACGAATGTTTTGCGATTTTTGGGTTTCTTGGTACTTTCGATCTTACACCGAAAGACATCAGTTTTACTATAGTGGTCCGGGTATGAATGAGTACACATTGTTGATATGTTCTCTTCTTTGATATATGTTTTTTGAGCTTGTGGAGGACTATTTTGGATTAGAGATCAGGACTTGTTTAGGTAGTTGGGCTGTCACTGCAGAAGGAAAGGAGACCGTAACCGGAATATTGGTAATTAATCAGTGTGAGTTTGACTAATTGTTTTCAGTTTATTTTTGTCTGACAAAGTCTGACATTAATCTAGAAACACCTAAGTGATTGTGGTCTCCGGCTTTCTATTATCTGTATTCTAGGCTTTCCGGATATGAGAATTCTTTCGAGGAGGCACACGTAAGGGACTGAATTTCTTTTTCCAAGGCCCATTTCGGGCAAGATCTGGAGTATGAAATGTTTTCCTCTTTACATTTTACGACACTTTCGGAGCTGCAGAGCAGGACTCACTGTCGTGGTCAGAAGCACCACAGCTGAGCCACAGGCAGTGGTGACCCACGTGACAGAGGAAGTTTCAGTTATGTGGCCGAACTTTCTTCGAACTGACTGGAAGCAACGGATTGGATTTGGGTCACATATGGGTACTCAGATCACGGGGCATAAAAAAATAGCCGGCTTTAATATGTAGATGGAATAGTGTAGTTGACCTGAAAACTTAAGATATATGTTTAGTTTTTGATTATTTGATTAGTTGACGTTTCGAATAGTGATTCTCGATCGGATCTGCACTCATACATTAGGATCATACATGATTAATATCTTTACTTCATAGTATATTTTCCAGCTCTTCAGAGGCAGCTGCTAGAAAGGTTCGGAGTTTATACTCGCGATATAAACATACAACCCTTAAAAGAGGCGTGAGTCATGTTTAAGGATGTACACAGAGTGGGCACTGTGTAACAGGTTATTTCATTAGGCGAAGTTAAGACTTTACACATTTCATTACAGTTTTACTGAAGCTTTGTCTATTTTGAAAAAAATACTCCAAATACTGGTGCTTACAACATAAATGTAATTAAAAAAAAAAAAAACTTTGTAAAAAACGACACAGTAAAAGCGTACAAGGTAATAAAGTGATACGCGTTTCGGTTTCAAAATTGTTTTGAACTTCTTCAACTCCACGCCCTTCGACGTAAAGAACACGAGGGAACTGAAAAGGAGAAAAAAAAATCAAGAGCTGCGTGTATGCCCAACAAAGGGGCAAACGAAAAGTCGTATATGAAAACAAAATCTTTGGTTTAATCCACGGAGAGAGGTGGAGAAAAAAAATTAAAAATGGGGGATAGAGTACAGGAAACGGACAATAGTAAGCACAAAAAATACAGAAATAAAAAAAGGAATAAAGTAAATATAAATAACAAAAATGAATCTACAACTAACGTTAAATCATTAACACCTAGAAGACAAACACACTAATAAAAGAGAGAGCAACAGTATACAAGACAAACAAAAAACAAATTAGCCCCCCAGCGCTAAAAACTACCGTGATATATGTTTTTTTTTTGTTCTCTAACAACGACAAGTAGACTATTTTTTGATCATCTCATGCATAATATGAACAAATAAACAGTTATAACAGTTTGTATTCCCAAAATAGAAAACTCAGAAGTACTCCGGGATTTTTAAGGGAAAACAGGAAGACAACTAATATTTCATTATAAAAGTTGCGAGACTTGGTCGGTTTAAATGCCTCCACGGGAAGTACGAAGGCGTATACAAAAAATCTATTACCTAAATAGAGTGCGAACTATGTCGTTATAAGGACTGACAAAACACACAAAAGGCACCTCACATGTCGCGTGTTTACGTACTACCCCAGTCAGGAGCCCATTACAACAATTCATATCCTGACACTAATACGTACACATCGCGCGAGTTCGGTCTTAACCGGAATCGACAGTTAAACCAACCGATGTAGTCAGACCATGTTGACAGGGAAAAAATTGACAGAGCGATAATAATATTTATATGTTAGTGCGGCTCCAATACTGCTATTTACTCATTTTAACAGAAAAATTTTGCAATTACACGGATTAAAGAAATGCATCAAATAAACCAAGACATGTAACTTTAGGGCATTGTATTGAACCCAATTCAAACAATGTAAGCGTTGGAATTGGTTATAGATTACGGCCACTGGTAAAGAAGCTTATTAACAAAATTCATCCCTCCCCCTCCACCTCAGACTCAAAACCACAAACCCATCCCCCGACTTAACCCGCCCGACCTTACATAACCACAATGATTCCGATCTTGAACATTAACTAACCAATTGTCATGTTCGTCTTCCAGATCACAAACCACCCTCGCCCACCCCCTCCCTCAACAAAAGCTCTGCCGATTACCTCCGCAAACCCAATATCCTATATACCGATTACACATTGCACCACCATTAAGCTTTAACTAATTCGTCAATCCTCTTGACCTATCCCATCAAACAACATACAACCCCCATTTACTTTAATACTCCGAGCCCATGTTCAAGGTCTGTTACTCTGTACGCCCACAACTACCAATAAGAAAAATCCATCACACTCGTGACTCTGACTCCACCCCTACACACCCCTACCCATCCCTTTTCCTGAGTCCGCCCCTTTGTCGCCTTGTTTATTAGTGTCAAGCTCTGCCCAATCACGAGCCGCGCACAGGGGCCTCATGGCCAAAACCTCCATACATTTGGACCTCATCCTTGACCACCCACTAGTCTTTTTATATACTTGTAACAGAAATTTTGTAGATTAATGTTAGATGGCAGGTATCATGTATAGTGTGAACCAAAACAATGATCCAATCAGTGAATCAATAACCACTCTGTCCTTTTGTGTTATTGTGACTGCATATGTGTCGGTATTTGTACGAGTAACCAACGGTGACTAGATTAAAGTGTGAAGTTGCTGATTTTTAACCTGTTGCGCGGTGGATCGGTGGAGAAAAAAAACCATACATAACAACAGAACACCCAAGTGACCCCACAGCGTGTGTCTCCAAAGTATTACAGGTTAGAGTCCCTAATTTCTCGCTTAGACCGAGGAATCGTCACAAGGTTTGGACGGACTCATTTAACCAACACCATACAGAACCTCGAGCCCACAAAAATGTCCTGAATCCAACGGAAAAGATTTGAAACATAGCACCTGAGCTTTTAATAACAGCGATCAACTTTGTCCCGTGCATGCCTCTCGACCCACTCCACACAACCTACTCCACGGATAACCCCCCCACATCAACCCAGATCACTCTCCACACCCAGACCTTACCTAGTATACACACTGTGACTAAACTATGCGTTATTCCAGTCATAACTATTGTGTGAACAGTAAGAATGAATATACGTATAAGTATACCAAATTGTGATATAATATGTAAATATTATAAACTATATATACAATTCACATAAAATATATATTTAATCATCTATATATATACATATCACGCTATAAAATCAAATACTTATTATTTAATTGTGCAGTTCCTGTATCGATGTGTGTATATAAAACAAAAAAAAAAAAACACAACAAAAAATAAAGGCGTGTGCAATATGTTATTTGTTTTTTGTTTGTTTTGTTCTGTTTTCTCTTTTTTGTGTGTGTGTTTGTACTTGTGTGTTCCCTTTTTTATTATTTTTCTTTATTCCTTTTTTATTTCTGTATTTTTTGTGCTTCTTTCCTTTCCTTTCTATCCCCCTTTTTTATTTTTTTCTCCCTCTCCGTGGTTTTGTTCGACTTTTCTTTGCCCTTGTGGCAACATCTTGCTTGTTTTTTTTCTCTTTTCAGTTCCCTGTGTTCTTTACGTCGAAGGGCTTGGACAGAAGAAGTTCAAAACAATTTTTGAACGAAACGCGTATCCTTTTTCCTTTTACTTCTTATGTGTGTTTTTTACAAATCTTGTCCTTTTTATGTTTTGTGATACTTCTACAACCGAGGTCACCAATCTTAATTTTTTTACTTTTGTTGCCCTTCTCTGCTACGTATTGTTCGGTGATGACATTTATGTATTTAAAAGAATGGGATGTTTTCATTAAGAATTGCCTTCTCAACGTAGTGACGATGAAGAATCCGAGCGTTCATATTTTGTGGGATACTAAGTTTGAATCAGATGTTGTTTCATTACAAGTTACAGCGGAGCATTGACGATAGACGAATGAATTTTTTCAATGATGCATGTTGGGTAAAGAATTAGATATTCGGGACCCGACACGGCACCACCCACACACGGAGCCCAACGAGGGGTGTGCAATTGCACACCAGTGCTAGTCGGGTCTATACGCGCACAGTAGCATCCCTTAGGCAGCATCCACCCTTAACGACGTGCCCAGTAGATGACCGATTGCTTGATCCCTAGCAGTTGATCGAAATCAGTACCACCAGCCGATTGATACACAGGGGAACGCTGTGTACCTCCCGTTTACCCGAAGCCGAGGCCAAAGTAATGTGTTGGAGAAGACCCCTCAATTACCAGGATCCCCATTTCCGGGGACACGGGTCTCCACGCACGGCAAACACGTGGGCAGTTTTCCGCCAATAGAAGCTGATGGCACAGAGTGGCCACAGCTTCTGAAGGGGGGGCCCTCACTTCCTGAGAAGAAACCACACCGAGGGAGAAGTGGAAGGAAACAGCAGAAGGAGAGAGGAGGGTAGAAAGTAGAGGAGCGAAAGATCGCTGGGGCCCCGGATTGCGACACCCGTGAAAACCTAAAGAAGGTCTTTCCCCTGAGGGAGTCTGTGAATTATATGGCTACAAGAACGTTGCATATATTGAATATTGCGCAATTCCAGAAGTTTTGTTCAACGTACAAAATCTAAAAAGTTATAGGATGAACCTTTCAAACGACTTTCTCAAATATGACGCGTCAAATTTACTACCGAGCAAAGCAGAATTACACCAACATCTTTTGCGACTCAATATCGTATATATTATTTCTAAAAGGGGTTTTTTTATGGCGTGGCTAGATCTCATTAAATACTTGACCAAAAAAAAAATATAAAAAATACCCAGTTAAAGCTTACAACTTCTACTTTTGACGAAAAATATGCAAAAATTCGGAAAAAAATCTTTTTGTTAATAAAAAAGATAAAAAGTAAATCATATATATTTTTCTCAACGGTGTTTTTTTCGGGCGCGGCTAGATCTCATTAAATACGTGACCAACAAAAATGTAACAGACTCCATGGTTGCAGGTTGCCATGGAGTCAGATGAATTGAATATACTTTCCTTAAAAATGAATGGCAACGACAGATAAAAAATGTAAGAAAAATAGAACAGTAGAAAAATAGAACAGAGTTATGTTTTTTGTATAGATTGGATGGATGATTGAAGGTAACTAGAAATACAGGTATTTTTGTAAATGGTTTGTAAAATAAATATTTAAATGAGGTTAAAAGAACTTTTTATTTTGTCTTTTCAATCGAGCCGTCTCATTTTGATAATTCAGTGAGTTGTATTCGTCAGTCGCCGGCAGAATATTTTGTTCTATGCCATTTTCTCGAAGGTTTGGCGAAAATTTTTCTAGCGCCCCCGGATGTGCGGCTTGAATTGAAACGGGCGCGGCTAGATCTTATTAAATACATGACTAAAAAATACCCAGTTAAAGCTTATAATTTCTACTTTTGACGAAAAAAGCGCCACCTTTTGGTGACCCATGTTTTTTATTCTCTATGAACTGCAAAAATGTACAGAAGATGGCGTTTGAATAGCCTTTATACTACCGATATATTCAACTTTAAATGCAAGAGGCGCCATCTTCGATATAGAGATCAGTGGTGCAAACTGTAAATATATATACCAATATATATATATTGATACATTGATATACAATTAACATTAAGTAACACGCTTCAAAGGGCAGGATTGTATTTACCAGAACCTGTATTTTCACACGGAGAATTATATGTGGCTTTTTCACGAGTTCGCAAATTCAGTAATATTCATGTTTGTATTAAAGAAACATATCGTCAAAAAATCAATGATCATCACATAATAACTGCTAATATTGTTTTTAAAGAGGTTTTATAAAATAAAACTGTTAAATATATTTCTGTTAAAATAAATTTCTACTTTTTGAATGATTTCTAATCAAACATGTAACTGACCCGTGAAAATATTTAACAGAATATTATGTACTTATAGACACATTTATTCATTTTCACACTATAATATTTACAGTTGTAGTATTAAATACGATATTGTGCGAAATTTTCGCACGGGGCAGCTAGTATTACAAGTATTTGGCGAAACGCTCATCTATGTACTCCAACATCTTTGTTGCCTGGAAGACTATAAAAGACGACAGATATGCGTTTAAATGGTTTGAGGCGGGGCCTTCGCAATTAGTAACGGGCCTGCGCGTGTACTTTGATGAGCCATCCAAAGAGGCCTACGGATGCTCGAGTCTTCACGTATACATCAGGCATTTCTTAAGCTTCCCAGTGCTTTCAAACGTTATTTAATGTAGTTTTAAGTAGTAATTGTGTTACTAATTCAAGTACGAACTCATGATTAATTTGTTTGCTATGATACATATTGACATAAAGAAAATAGATGCATATAATTTGAAGGAAAAACAAAGTAGCGCTTACTCTCATGATTCACGATTGCTTATTTTAGTTTCACAAGTGGATATTTAGTATACTTTAAAATAACTAAATACACAAGACATTTTTATAATGAATATTTCATGAACGTAGTCGTATTTCCTACGTTATTTTAAACAATTCAACATTAATCTTTAACAAATGATGTATTAAAGCGCATTTCAGTGTTTTCGGGATATCCTGTATATTGGAGAAAATTGATAAAATACGCTCTATAGCGCGATCCCTGAATTAATTATTCTTTAATAAAGACATTTCATGTAGTATATATTATTCTTTTGTCGCTTTCTCAATCGAACTTTAGAATTGAGCAAGCATAATGAACGCTTGTACAAAATATCAACTACATTTGAAGTTTCTGTATAAACGGGCAAAAATCAATAATTTATAATTTACTGTATTCCTGCACTGTACCAGATGTAAGTCTTAATCACATAATCAAGGCATATATAACTGATAAATAACAATTTCAACTGGCAAAATGAAATTGTCTAAATAGTATCACAACGCCATGCTTATTTACAAGAATAAAAACTTACTCAAGTAATACGATTTCTGATTAAAATAATTTATTTATAAATAACACATGAGTAATTATTCACTAAACATGATTTACATACATATATTTAAAATTTCTAAATACATTATAAGCGTTCACTTACCTTTACATCATTCAGAGCAAAATGTTCGAATTTTAGGATAAATTTTCATGAAAGAAAATGGCGCAAGATTCACAAAACGATTACCTACATCTAAAGTTCTTTAGTACGACAAAAGTATAAAAAAATTGTTTTAAAATAATAAAATAATATAACATTTATAATACTTAGAATAATAAAATAGAATACTGTGACTGGGGAAAACAGGCCTCAATGATAAACTCATTTTTAGGGATGGCAACTCATAAGCAGGCCCGTTGCTTAGCGATGGCCCCGTTTGAGGGTGATTGTATGACACGAACTGTTTTAGATGCGATTAAGACCGGTTCAACTACCGAGCACAATCCTAACAACGAAGGTTTGTATTTTCTACTAATTTTCTTCTTTCACATATCTTGTCATCATGTTAATTATGTTTTATTTTTTTTCAGATAATGAACAAACTTTTTATGATCAAGACCATGTTTTCAAGTGACGATTCTACAGAAGAAGAATCAGAGGACAGTGGTGATGAGGAAGAAAATTAAAGATACCTTTCAAAATATTTTTATGGAAATTACTTATAACTAGGGCCCTACAAAATATGCGGAAATTTTTTCGGAATTATGCGGCATCGATGCGGTAGTTTTCTGCAACTATGCAGTATTTATAGAAATGTATTGAAGTAATGCGTTCGAGTAGGGAAATAACTACGTTAAAAAGAAAGCACTATTTTAATTTACATTAAAAAACAAATAAGTGTGCGAGTCTCACTTTTTCTCTAAAGTTTATTAAAATAAAGAAATGTTAGTCCTGCAACACTGAGGATTCCTTCAAACCCTGCCGTTGTTTTGTAAATATTTGGCCGTAACATGAAACTGCTCTTTCACGGTCTACAGCAGGTGTGCAAGGCAGCAGGAGAAACTTTAGGATGTTAAAGAAATCGCGGGCCGTACAGCAGGGATTTATATGAGATTTTGAATTTGTTATATGGGGTTTTGATATGTTCCGCGGGCCGGAGGTTGCCCATATATTGTCTACAGAATTAGGTAAAAGCGAGAGTACTAGCTTTGCTTTACGTGTTAGTTTTGGAAACCTCTGTGAAACAACCTCTGAATTCCAAAATTTTATTAAGTTTTCAGCGGAACATTCCTTGACATACCCTTGGAATATTGTTCAAGACTTCTTCATGATCAACATATATGTTGGGCAATTGGTCTTTGCCAAACACTTGGGCCGCTTTCATGAATTTCAAACCAGGTTATGAAAACTTAGGTTCTAGCTTTTTGGAGACGTCCATTGCTGGACAATAATAAACATACAAGAGGTTTTGGAGGAAAGTATGTCGAGAAAAACTTAAATAAAAAATTTGCCGAAAAATGCGGAGAATTGCAAATTATGCAAAATTCCGCATTTTTGCATATTTTATAGGGCCCTACTTATAACAAATATTTTTTTATAATAATTGTTAGGAAAATTAACTTTTACTTTACTTTCTTTTCGGGTTTGTTCCCTCTCTGAAACGCTTAACTATTTTCCGACCCTATTCTTTTTCTTTTGTTCACAATAGTAGCGACCTCTACCTTCTTGCTAGCGAAAGGATAGAAGTTATGTATCGGACAATTTTCCGTTCTTTGTTTAAAGTCGAAGCTTCGACATGCATGCTATAAATTTTCCTTCATGTTTTGTCACTTTATCATTTATGTAAGTCGTATACAAATGAATGCATGTATAAAAACTCCAACAAATGGAAGTTGCAGCGCGAGGTAATGCCAGGTGGCATTTTTGTAATTGATTAGAATGTATTTGGTTTTAATTTTTGTTCAATAAACTTATGTTGATTATGTCTGCCTTATTATTGAGACCTCCTCAATACACTGAACTCTGCTGATTTACGTTATAAAGGTTATGGGCCTTTGCCCACGTATAGGGAGGAGGTACTCTTAAGGCAGATAGAGCTTTGTGAAGGGGGGCCAGTCTTTTATTTCAGGATTCAAGAAATGGAGCCAAGTAAAACACCTTTGAATGCTGACAGTTACTTGTCATGGGTCGAGAACATGAAAATTGTCTTGATGGATCGCGATTTATGTCGGATTATTGAGGGTAAAGAAACACCGTCTGGAGAAACGGCATCCGACTAGTTCAAGAAGAGTTATCAAGTGAGGAAAGACCGAGGATACACAACCATTTATTTGAATGAAGAAGAAGACTACAGAAGTATCATCTCGCATACTGAAATGGAACTGTAGCCTGGAATATTTTGAAGGAGCATTTCGCCCCCACATCTAGAGCCAGGATAGCAGAATTACTGGACGATTTTTATGCTGACGCATGAAACCAGGTGAGTCTGTTGGTTTATTCGCTTCTCGTATTAGAAAAATTCATGCTGATTTAAAAGATGCCGGTTATACACTTGATCCAATACAACAGGTCCTGCATCTTAGTCGATATTTACCACCTGATTTTGGCAGTATTGCCCAAGTTATTTACAGGTGGGAGGACAAATTATTTACTTTTGATAACGTATTAAAAGATTTATTTGCAGAGGAGGGACGTTTAAAACTCTGTCAGAAGGATCAAGAAGCATCCACGTGTAGTAAATCAGATTTAAAGGAAAGTTTCCAATCTAAATCTAATCCAAAAAG